>PVKA01015871.1:0-49113 GCA_004027165.1 Ctenomys sociabilis
ACAATGAAAAACAAAAACAAAAACAAAAAAAAAAAAAAAAAAGAAAAAAAGGGAGGAAGATGAAGAAAATGAAAGGACAGGAGGGCAAAGAGAAAAAAAGAAGAGGAGAAATTTTGAAAGCAAAAGAGGTGCTGTGCTGGCCCCCACCCCTGGGGCACAGAGACAGTGATTGAGACTGGGACTGGTGGCGCACCACTGTAACCCCAGCTCTTGGGAGGCTGAAAACAGGAGAATCACTATGAATCTGACTTGTATATTGAGACCCTGTACACCCTGTCCTAAAATTTAAAAAAAAAAAAAAAAAAAAAGAAAAGAAAGCAAAAGGAGCCAGTGAGATAGCTCAATGGCTTAAGTGCCTGCCTTGTAAGCATAGGGTAATAAGTTCAATCATTGGTACCAAGAAAAAATAGGGATAGAAGATAAAATTTTATGAGAAAAACTTAACTTCCAGAGTTGAAAGGACCTAGGTTTAAATTCTGACTGCTATCTGCAGAATGCTGAGCAAATGATTTAAACTCTAAGTCTCAGTTTTTCCACTCATACAATACTACTAATACTACCAATAATGGAACAACCATCCTATCAATGCTTTCTTGGTGTTAGGAAAGCCTGTAAAACCCTACCTAGCACAGAAGAGCTAAAGAAATATCTGAACACCTACTGCTTGGCCCCTCCTTCAGCCTCAGTCTTTCTAATGCTGATCTCATTGCTGCCAGCCACCTGCCACTCCCATCCTCATTGCCCAACCTCAACCTAAACCTCTTCCCCGAGCGCCATGCTAACCTTAGCAATCTGTTGGGATGGACCAGGGGGTGGTTCCGCTCAGTGATCTCCTCCACCGTCTGACAAAGAGCATAGAGCCCTGAAAGCTGCAGGTCTGTGTCTGAGCTGGCTATCTGCATGGTGGCTGTGACTGCTACCACATGCTGATCCAAGGAGCTGAGTGGACCAGGGACCTGCAAGGTTCTGGCCATTTCTGAAATCAGTGAAGGAAAGGCAGTGGCTAAAGAACAGAGGCACCTCCTCTGAAGGACAAGCCCAGTCTTCCCACCAACATTTAAATATATTTGTCATTACTGGACCCTGCATTTGGAACTTTTTCAGTTACACAGGATCTGATCAAACAAGGAAGATAGAAACTGTGGAAAAATGAATCCTCTCTTTCCAGAGATACCAGACAGTGGGAAATAGCTGATTACACAATCCAGATCCAAGGGGTACGGGCAGTGGAGGCAGGGTACAAGGGACTTGCTGGAAGACTTTCCTCTGCCCTGAATGTCCATACCTTCTATGGGCCCACCAGGACTCGTGGCAAGGTCTTTACTCTCTGTTCTCAGAATGTGACTCACCACTGGCTGCCTCCTTCATCTTGGGGGATAGAGCCATCCCCTCAGCCACCAGGAGCTGGTTAAACAGCTCCAAATCACTCTGTGCCACGGGGCGTTCAGTCTTGGCCTTAGCAGGCTCTGCCTCTGCCTTAGGAAGCTTGGCCTTGGCTCCAAGGGGCTCAACCTCTTCCTCTGAGAAGCTGTCCTCTGACTTGGACTCCTCTTGTGGATCTGGGGTACAGGAGTAACCTCGTGAAGATGGCGAGTTGCTCGGTTCAACAGAGAGCAGCCCATATTTGGTGTAGATCTGGGAGCTGAGCAGATCACAGAGGGTGCTGCCTTCTAGTCGACTACGGAGGATCTGTAGCAGGCCTTCGGCCATCTCCACTGGCATGGAGAGTTCCCCTAGGGCCTCTTCACCCAGGGCCTGTCAACAGAGAGCGTGCATCTTAGGAACAAGCAGACACCAAGTTCCTGGGGACAGTAACCAGGAAGGCAGCTGCCCCCACCTGCTCTCATGCCTTTACACAGCAGGCCCTCACAGCATGTCTCCTCCCTCAAGAGGACCCAGCCCCCCCTAAGCTCCACTCCAGCCTACCTCTAAGTGGGGGCCCACTGCTAGAACTTTTTCTAGCATTTCCACTTCTAACTTCTCAACTATTACCCTCCACCCATCCCAGGGATCTCAAGCCTATAATACCTCATTTAGTTTCTCCTGCAGATTCTGGAAAATTGGTTGCTGCTCACTAATGTCCAACTTCTTGATGAAGAAAAGCAGCTCCCACCACTCAGCCTGGGTCAGGTGACCCACTTTCTCATGCTTCTGTGGCTCAGGCTGGAGGTATGGCAAACAGTAGAGGTTGTCCATGGGTTTCCAGTCCCAGGAGGAAAGTGCTAAAGACACATGCACAGAGGCATTGGTACCCAGCAGGGAAAAGAGCCAAGATCTGAACCTTGCGGGCAGCTCCCAGGAAGGGGGCTTCTTGTCAAACTCCACTCCTCCAGTCAGACATGCTAATCATGTCCTCTTAGACTCACCTGTGTGCAGGACAGCAGCCCCTTCCCTCTTCTCCACAGCTGCTGAAGTTGCATCCCCAATAGCTTCCTCAGGGCCCAGGATTTCCAGCATGTGCCAGTACACCCAGTAGGTGCGGCCTGTTGACTGCCAGAAGACCTGGCATAGGGGAAGAAAGGGGTCAGTTCTTGGAGCTCTGGGTTGCAAGGGTTGCAGAGGACATGCCTAGTCCTAGCTGTGAGACATACCCTCGGTGCACTCATCTCTGAGCTTGGGATATTGTCTGTATAACCAGAAGCTCCCATTGGTCTCAGCACTGGGCCCTGTCTGTCTACATACCTTGATGACCTCTTTCTCTGGTGCTGGTAGAGTACCTCAATGAGTCCCTTCTGCTAGGAATCTTTCCATGACCCATGACCTCACAGCCCCCACCCCCACTTGTTGACTGCCTTTTGCCACTTCCAGTTTTCTCCCTGGCTGGCATATTAGTCTTCTGCATGGAAGCCTCGCTATGCCCCACCCACAACAGATCCCCAGTAGTGTTTGCCAATGTGTGCCCTTACCTGCACTGGGGGGACACCATTGTTGCTCTGCCGGAACTCTCCCTTGTCCCCAGCGGTGATTTCCTCATAATTGTCCAGCATTCGAACCTGCATGCCTGGCTGCAGCACTTGCTGCACATACTCACCATAGCCACTGCGGCTAGAGAATTCTGAGCGCTGGCGGAAGCCATGCCCTTGCCTTCTGGGGGTGGTAATGACTGCAGGGAGTAAGGAGGGGGGCCCTGAAATGCAAGGCTGAAAGATGGACCGAGGTGGACGGGGTGGTAATGTGCTCTGTTCATGGAGCTTGTGGGCCCAGCCCATGCTCCGTAACAGCTCTGAGATGAGGTTGCCCACAGCCATACTGAACTCCAGCTGCCTTTGTCCCCGGCTTTTTTCGCTTGTGGGGCACCGAGAACTTTGGTCTCCAGTGCCTGCTTCTGCACTGTCATTCAGCTGATCCAGCAGGGAAGTGACACACAGGTAACGCTTCACCAGGGAGAAGAGCAGCTTTCCTGGGATCTATAGGACACAACCTTTGATGCAGCCTCATCTCCTGGCTCTGGCCTTTCCCCTCTCCCTACATCTTCCTTACAGAAAAATGTAAGGCCTCATTCCTAGACATTTATTTTTTAGTTTTTAGAGACAGGGTCTTGTTAACTTGCTAACTGTCCAGACTGAGCTTAACTTGTGATACTCCTGCCCTACCTCCCCAAGTAGCTGGGATTACAAGATTACAGGCAGGTACCACCACACCCAGCTTAATCTTAGAAGTTCTGAACGGGAAAGGGGGATGGACCTTCACTTCATCTAGCTCTCCAGAGGGCTCTGGTGCTGACACACAGTTCCACACTACACTTTGGGAAATACCGCCTTGCACACTGTCAGCAGAGTACCTGAGGCAGATGAATACCCTCAAAGGCCATGCAGTGTTCTTCAGAAGATGTGGTTTCTGAAAACAGCTCCAGTAAGGTATAGCAGCTGTCAAAATCCATGTGCTGCTCGATGTCATCTTGCTGACTCAGCGACAGAAGGACGTGAGCCCGACTCCCTGCAATCCACACCCAATCCATATCTTCTCCTCCAGGACCACCACCTTTTCTCTGCCTTTTTAGCTTTCTATCTCTTTCCCTAGAGACTTTCAAGTTTCTCTCTGACTGAGACTAAGCAAGATACACATTTTACCTGCAAACAAGACACAAACATACACACAGAAATCTGTCATACAAGACAACTCATAAATACTAAGCGCTGTATACCAATATTAAATTGGCTAGGACCAGGGAGATAGCTCAGTAGAATAAGTGTCTGCCTGGCAAACGCAGGCAGACACTGAGTTTAACACCTGGTACCACAAAAAATAAATAAACAAATAAATAAATTGGCTATAACACCAAAAAATTGATTTTGCAATAAATCAGTATATCTCTACCCACAGTTTTAAAAAAAAAAACAACCAAATTCAGCTGGGTGGGGTGGCACACCCTTGTACTCCCAGCACTCAGAAGGCTGAGGCAGGAGGATCACTGAGTTCAAGGCTAGCCTGGACTGGACTGTAAAACCCCTAGCTTAGAAAGACAAAAACAAACAAAGAAAACAAACCTAAAATCTACCCCATTGTCATCTCTCTGCCACCACACTGAGAATGGACAAATACATCAGGTGCTGCCATTTTATCTTTTTTTTCAAAACCAGGGATTGAACTCAGGCCCTTGCATTTTCCGAGTGCTTATTCTACTGAGCCATCTCCCCAGCCTCCACTTTATCTTTTTTAATCTACCTATAATAACCTAACAATCTGTTCTTTTGCACTGAACTGATAGTTATCAAGTTTTAAATGTTATACAGAACTAGAAACTCTCTCCTCTTTCTTTCTTACTCCTCTATGCCCCATGCCCTCCAATGCCTTCCTTGTTCCCCGCTGTTTCTTACCAGCATCGTGGGCTGCTAGAGCCTGTAGCATCTTGCCCGCACTCCGCCGGATTTGAGGCTCGGGATTGCACAGCATGTGCATGAGCAGATCCAGGGCTCTTGTCTCCCTGAAGACCCCAGTGAGGGGCCCAATGCTGGCATAGGCGCTGAGCACATGGATGGTGTGGAGCACAGCAGCTGTGAGGCTGGAGGGCCCACTTTCTGCCAGCTGCCTGGCAGCCCTGTGCACCAGTGCCCGCACATCAGCCTCCATCTCTCCCATTGCTACTTCATCCAGGCCTCCTGGGTCACGAAGAAAGCTCCCTGATGCCCCAGCTGGCTCATGCTGAGGTCCCTTAGATAGTGCCCACTCACCTAACAGCAAGGGGCAGCTAGCATAGACCTCTGGGGCTGACAGCCACATCAGGATGTGTTCTGTTCTGCCTTCCTCCACACCCACTTTATCCACTTCCCCATATTTCAGGATACTCCATCGGATCAGGTATTCAGGACACCCATCATGCCCGGGTCGCTGGCGAATGAGTTCCTTAGGATATGCCTGCAGTTGGGGTCCCAAGGGGACCATGACATCCCCAACACGTCGCTCTCCTACCATCCTGACCTCCTGGAATACACAAGGGAAAGATAAGACAGGACAGCAAAGTAAAAATTAAACAAAATAAAACAAGAAGACAATACAAGAAAAGAAAAAGACCATACAGGAAGAATGTTGGAATCCAGATAGGATGGGTGGTGTTGTTCATAAGCTGAATGATAGAATTTAGAGGCTAAATAGAGAAAATAAAAAAATCAGTTGAAGAAATGGCTGAACTTGAGGTTTTTTTAGTTTATTTGTTCTGAGACAGTATCTCACTATGTACTTGAGGTTGGTCTTGAACTATGTAGTCCAGCCTGACCTCAAATTTGTGGTTATCCTCCTGTCTCAGCCTCCTGAGTGCTGGGTGTGTCAACATGCCTGGTGACTGAGATTTATAAGGCAAGAAATGCAGTGAAAGTAAAGGGGTGAAATGAAGAGTTGAAGACATGGAAGAGGTTACAGAGATAATGAGAAGAGTAATAGGCAAGAAACACTACTCAAAGTGGCAGTTAAGCAGATCAGTCTGGGCAGAAGAGCAGGGTAAATGAGGTTTCAAATTAGGACTTGAAAAAAATGACATGGATGAAGGGCAGCAGCATATGAGATAGAGGGCCAGAAGACAAGGAGTTATCAAAGACAGTGGAGCTGGAATGTGTATACAAAGAGGTGAGCGACAGCAGCCAGAGAATGGAAAAGAAAGGAGGTGGGGATACAGGGCAGATGACTAGATGGGAAAAGTACATGAAAGCCTTATGAAAGGGAGAGTGGTCCAGGAATCAGGTGAATTCTGGAACTAAAGACCAAGTCCCACCTGGGGAGATAGCTCAGTGATCTAAGCACCTGCCTGGCAAGCTCAAGGACCCAGGTTCATTCCTGGGTACCACATGCCATGCTGGCTTTGGAATCCAGGTATACCACACAGACTACCAAAACTAGGCATGGTGGCGCACTCCTGTAATCCCAGTGCTGGGGAGGCTGAGATAGGAAGATCACTATGAGTTAGAGCTGTGTAGCAAGACCCTGTACCAAAAAATAATACATAAAAGATTAAAAAAAAAACAAGTCCCACATTGTATTTATCAAATATATATGTCTAAAGGTCTCGGTCAGGTATATTCAGATGGAGGTAGTACTCATGGGGCTGAGGATAGCAATGAGGTTGCAATGAGGTTTACAGAAAATGCACTGTAGATCTCAAGGATCACATAAACATGGTTCATCTATGGCTTTCTACTATCTGCACAGCTTTGAACAAGGTGCTTAACATGTGAACCCGTTTTCTCCATTGCAAAAGGTAATACAATTTGAACAGCATCTACTACATACGTGCTTAGTAAAAATAATCTAATATCAATCCAGTGTTATTCTTTGATGATAGCAGTAGCCATCAGATAAATGGAAAGTTATAAACCAGATTACAGACGTGAGTAGGATAATTAGGAAAAGATATGTGTAACGCGAAGCAGTGCGGGAGTTAACAGGGAACAGCGGGGATGGAAGGTAAACCCAAGTGAAGAAATGGGGTTGAGGATGGGATTCATGGTGGGGTACAGGGATAGAAGACAAGTAGGAGTGAGGAGGAAAGATGTAGATCTTGATGGGCTGGGAGGTACCTAGTGACAGTGCAATAAGCAATTCATCCGCTTAGAGTAAAACAAAACAACTGAGCAGTGAAGGTGGGGCGTGGAATGTGGGTCTTAACTAGGAGAGCTAGGCTGCAGCGTGCAGGTGAGTCGTGCGAGCTGAGCCCACCATGCAACAAGACCAGGCCTGAGCTCCTAGACCCCTCCTAGAAGGCCACTCCAGCCGTGGGAATGGGCTTGGGTCGGGGTAAGGGTGAGGGGCGGTCCGAGGAGGCTGGCCGAACCAAGAGAATCTCAGCGAGCAAGGCCTGGTTCCCTTCGTCAGCCCACCGAGAGGGGCTACGGGGTCGGGCAGAGGTCGGGGAGGGGAGCAGGTTAGCGCAGAACTCTACTCTTACCTCCCACTGCCCGGCTAGGCCCTCGCTAGGACCGCTGTCCCCGTCCCGCCTCCTCAGCAGCTCCCTTCCGGGTCATAAGCGCGCGCACGCGGAGCCCGGAGCCTATGGGTCCCAACGTGGCCCATACCGAGCAGGCGCGACAGAGCGCTGCGCGCGAGAAGCATGCGCACTGGTGCCGAGAGCGCGTGGGGAGCGCTGCGCTGCTGGAGCCGGGGAATGCGGTGGCTTTGCTGCACTCTACCGTCAGTTAGTGGCTCTTTAAATCCAGAACACTATGAAGCACCTTCTATTTTAGGTCTGCCTTCCTAATTTCTCCATCAATAGATCATGTTTGCATGAGTTTTCCAGACCTGTCCGCAATACTTTGGTTAGATGTGCCTCTTTGCCTATTAATTAAAATCATGGTGGTGCATGCCTGTAATGCCAGCACTTTGGGAGGCTGAGGACAGCCTGGGCAACTTGAAGCTCTATCACAAAACAAAAAGACTGGGAATATGGTTCATTGTGAAGGCTGCGTAGGTTCAATTTCCTGTTACGCCGCCCCTCCCCCAACTCTGATCTAAGCTCCTGGCAAAACCATGCATTAGGAGAAATACCCCACTCTTACCTGCCTCTACACACAAGCATTAGGACTTAAAAGAATCCAACAGCCTAAAGTACTCCTTAACATTTCTGTTACCATCAAACTAAGCCAGACTTGCTTTTTAGAGCAGTGTTTCGGGATTTGTTTAATGTTCATTCCATCCTCCTTTGGTAGAAAAACAAAGCCAAAGATCCCACAATCTGTGCACAAAAATGATACATTTATTGAAAGAGTATTTTTTTTTTAATACAAAAGAAAGCTCTGTACATAGGACTGTGACCATGTCCACCATTCCTGGGTCAGAATCCCAGGGAAAGTAGAAACCACTGACACACACATCCCACATTCACACACACACACACACTCAGGCACCCGCACACATACCCCAGAGCCATCGAGGAAGGAAAACACCAAGGGTCACTGCACTTGTAAATGCCACCTCGTCCCTGACTCAATGCCCTCCTAAGGCCCCATTCACACAACACACGTTATAAGCACTTTGCCTGACTCACTCACTGGGTCTGTCCACTGTGGGAAGGAGAGGAACTCATCAGCATCTCCTCTCCTGGGTGGGGGAGCAGGGTGAGTGGTGGTAGAGTGAAACAAGAGCAGAGCGACGGGGCCGGGCAGTTACAGACCTGAGTCCCAAGCTCCCCAGCTCTGGCCCTGATTTGCCATGCCCCGGCCTTAAAAGCCACCCGAAACCCCAGCTATCTCCAGGAGAAAGCCCAGAAAGGTGACTTTCATCTTGCCACCCCAAATTGGGGCAAGACAACCACTGGGTAGAGGTTAGAGTGTTTGCGACTTGGGCAGAGCATCCCCTTGATAACTAGGCTGTGCATAAAATATCCCCCCAACCTTCACCTGATTGGAGGCAGGCTTGCTTTGACTGAAGGCGATTGAAGGATTAAGAAAGGTCTGCCCCAGCTGCTGCCCAGGTTTTGAAAAAGCCCCTTTCAGGACATAGGAGGTGAAGGTAGGCTGTGACACAGGATAAAAATCCCTCCCCCATGCCAGCCCACCCTCAAGATCTACCCCAGGGGGACAGGGGTGTGGGGCATGGCCCCTGTACAAATTACATAAATACTGAGGTTACACTTAGAAAAATAAAGTCATTTTCTTCAAGGCTTTTTGTCTTAATTTAAAAAAGTTACAGTAGCTGCTCACTCCCTGGGAGAGCTGCCCATTTCTGGCTCGCTATTCCCCTGCACTCAGCCCAAGAGCCATTCCCACTCATAACCCCCATTCCTGCCTCTGCCCCCCTCCCAGACCCCACCCTGCTCACTGCAACTTGGGCCCCAGGCAGCTGTGGGCCTGGAGGAGGGAGCACAAGGTTGCAATGCCCATGTGTGTGGCACAAATGAAGTCAGTTGCCTCTGCCTGATTCCCTCCCACCCCCACCACTACATTTGGTCTCCCTCTTCCCTCTCAGCAACAGCCCTAAAGGGCAAAAAGAGGCTTGGAGCTGTGGGTAACCCTCCCCAACCCCGTTGGGGCATGGCCTGAGGGCCCCTTCCCCAGCTCTCTCCTGGCAACAACCCAGGATGGGGCCATCCCAGAATCTCCCCGCCAAAACTGGAGGACCCCAAGCTCATGGGGTGGCTCTGTCCCCAAGAGCCCTGCCAGTTCTGGGGAGCCCAAGGGCTCCCCAGGGAAAGGGAGTTTGGGCAGAGAGGGGGATGAGAAAAACGCCATAAAAAAAAGTTAAATATTTTAAAAATATATATTTATAGATTTGTTTTCACTTCGTCTCCTCAAATAAAAAGTTCAAAATCAACTTTAAAGCAGCTGGGAGGAGAGGGGAAGACGAAGGGAAGAAGGGAACACTGGTGGTTCCCTCCAACCCAAGTGCCCTTGGAGGTCCTCAGGGCACGGCAAGGCAGGGTGGCGGCCCCAGGAACCGGCCCTGCACAGGCCCAGCTGCTCAGGAGCTGAAAGGGCTAAAGGTGGCATGGGGACACCCCAGCTCCCCTGCTGGCTCCGAGGAGCAGGCAGGCCTCTCACGAGTGCCAACTTGGGGTCAGCAAGGAGGCTGGAGAGCCTAGACTGCCTCCTCGGGGAGGACACAGTACCCAGCCCCACAGAAGGCCTGTGAGTGGTAAGGGGGCACGGTCCCAGTGGGTAAGCTAATATTCATGGCAAACATTGAGCCAAGCTGGCGAGGGGAGTCTGAGGAGGGGAGGCGGGAGGGAAGGTGCGGGAGGACAGGTGGAGGGCAGGCAGGCCCATTTCTTTGGCTGGAGTGAGAGGGCATAGTCCTGTGGCTGCCCACTCCTCCACCCTACCTCCCTCCTGCGCCTGTCAACATATGTGTAAAGAAAACGTGAAAAGGCAACAATAAATAAGTGGTGCCATCCCTTGGGCCATCTGTCCAGGGTGGCGGGCGGATCATTCACTCTTGGTGCTGTGGGCGGCGTCCAAGTTCACCACCTGCAGCTCGGTGAGGTTGCTGCTGCTCCCGGCCTGCTGCCCTATCACAGCCATCTGGGGGGAGGAAGGAGCAGTAAGCTGGGGGCAGGTGCAGAAAAAGGGGAGGGCTTAGGCCAGAAGGTAATAGATTCCCACAAGTCCCGATAATACGGCCATGGGATGGAGTAGAGGGGTCCCCACCTACCTGGTGAAGCTGAACTGCAGATACAGGGATCTGTACTGTCCCAGATGGCGCCGTCAAAAATACCTGTGGAACACCACCTGCAGGGGGAACACAGGAGAGGCTCATTCACGAGGACCCCAAATGGTGGAGAGCAATGATAAATGCACAAGTGACAGGGAAGGCTCAGCTGAGTATTCAAATGGAAAACGGTGTGTGTGTATGTACATGTGCAAGAATGCATGCAGCCCTGTGGATATCAGTATGGATACTGCTCAAAACACAAAACAGAAATTCCACTCGACCCAACCATTCCCCCTCCAGATATCTAGAGTTAAAGCTATCATATTACAGTGATACAGGCACACCCATGCTTACAGAAGCACAACTTATAACAGCTAAATCTTGGAAGCAGTCTACACACATCCATCAATAAATGGATAAAGAAAAAGTGTACACATAATGGAGTGCTATTCTGCTACAGAGAAGGATAAGTTTGAGTCATTTGTAGTAAATGGATGCACCTTGAAACAGTACTTTTTTTTGAGATAGGATCTCACTATGCAGTTTGGGCTGGCTTTGTGCTCACTTTTGTAGCCCCCAGGCTGGTCTTGAAATTGGCAGAGACCCTCCTGACTCAACCTAGTGCTGGGATTATAGGCCTGTGGCACTATGCCCGGTTCCAGGCTGCACAGTGGGCACCCACATCTGGGGTTGCAATGGTGTACCCTGCATCCAGGGCCAAGATGAGATGTTTGGGGATCCATGGCCAAGACTATATGGCATAAGGGAATGGGGATTGAACTCGGGTCCTTGTGTTTGCCAGGTAGGCACTTATGCCTCTGAGCTAGTTGAGACCATAATGTTAAGTGAAATAAATCATAGTTTCTCTTATATAAGAAACCCAAAGTATAAATAAAAACCAAAATAAAAAATGGACAATAGGAAACAGAGAGAGAGCTTTAGCAAAAACTGTGTGCTGGAGGAAATGGTTTGCCCCTCTGCAGCCCTGCCCTCCCTCACCTTGCTCCTGGACCTGGCTGTGGGACACTTGCATGGTGGATGGCGCCTGGGAGAAGGCATTGAGCACGGTGAGGCTGCCATCAGCCAGGCCCGAGGTGGGGGCATACATCACCGCATGGGGGCTGGGGTACATCATGTGGCCACCCACAGTTGTGGGCACAGACGATGTCATGATGGTGGCAGGCAATGTCACTAGAAAATAGACACATGTCAGGGAGAGGGACACTGCTCCCTACTGATGGCCCCATTCCACCCTAGGAATGTCCCACTGGCCATGTCCTAGTCAGAAGCTTGACAAGACTATAGTCTTCTTAAAGTCACACTCAATAAATCCATCTTTTAAACAAGCATTGCTCAAAAGTTAGCATGTATCCAGTTACCTTGCTAAAATGCTGCTTCTAATTTAGTAGGTTTGGGGTGACAAAAGCCTGCATTACCACAAGCCCTGTGAATGCTGGTGCTCCAGTCCCGAGACCATGCTTTATATAAGGTTGGAATAATAACAACAACTTTAAAGTATTTTCTTTCTTTCTTTTCTTTCTTTGAGATATGAACTATCTGGCCCAGGTAGCTGCGGAAACTTGCGGCAGTCCTTCTGCCTCACCTTCCCCTGGGATTACAGACATATATACCACCACGCCCCACCTAAGTAATTTTGAGAGTGTCTTATCATTTCTGAAAAGACCACTGGTTGGGGGGGTGGAATTATAGCTACTCAAATATAACTCAGGCCAGGCATGGTGGCAGAAAGGCTGAGATAAGAGGATTGTTGGATTTTTGAGACCAGCCTAAAAAAAAAAAAAAAAAAAACTTGCAATTCCTTCACACAGGGAGATAACTGCTGGATAAGACCTTTCAGATAACTAACCAGGTATTCTGTCTCTGGACAAATAATAATAATAATAATAATTATTATTATTATTATTTTTTTTTTGCAGAACTGGGGATTGAACTTGGCCCTTGCGCTTACCAGGGAAACGCTTATTCTACTGAGCCATCTCCCTGGCCCATGGACAAATAAATTCTCAGGCAAGGAGGAGATGGCTTCAGGGGTTCCTCAATTCCTCTTAGAATCCATAGCTCTACTGCAGGGTACCATTTAAAACCCATCCATCCTAATGTGACTTCCCAGAAGGATTAAGTCAAAACCCTCAGACTCTGAGAAATTCTCTAACCTCAGGTATAGGAGGGAACTGCTAGCACCTACTGCTAAGCCTTAGGAGGTAGGGGGAAGGGCAGGAAGGTGACAGGGCTGCATTTTACCTGTCCCGCTGGAGGAGGTCTGCGTGAGGTCTGTGCTGCTGTCGCGAGAGGGAGACGCTTGCTGTGGGGCCTGGTGTACCTGAATGGCCTGCACTGGGACCTGCTGGGCTACTGCCCCACCTACGAGACACAGAATCTTCCTTGGGCTCTGTCCTGCCCAATGGACACCTGCTCCAGACACACTTGGACATGCCAGCCCAGAGGTCTGGTATGCTCATCTTCAACTCCCACCACAATGTTTCTGGGAGCCAGACAGATCCTTCAGGCCCCAATGTTCTTCACTAAGGACTTCCACCCTCCTGGGTCTTCAGCTGACCCAGAAGCTGGCAATGAGCCAGCAGGGACATGATAGGAAAGCAGCAGAACGTCTACTGTGCCATAGCAATTGTAGCACTGAGCCAGGCGAGCTAGACAAGGCCAGAACATATGGTTAGAACTTACTGCCAAGGACTGTGGAGCTCTCACCAGAAGGGGCACATCTGCCCGTGGGACAAAAGAAGCTTCTTAGGCTCTAAACCCATTCCCCCTCCTCTGAGCAGGAAGAGCAGTTTTCCTAATCTACCCATGGTGAGAACCACTTAGCATGCTCATTTTGCCCCATGACTCACCAGGCATGAGGGTGAAACTGGTAGGCAGCTGCATGAGGCCTCCAGAGGAGACAGGACCGCTGCCTGTACTCTTCAGCACAGTCCCATTGGCACTGCTGACAGCACTGGGGCTGACGCTAGCAGACACTGGTGCCAGGTAGTTGGTGATGGGGAAGGAGGGGCCACTGCTGACTTGCATGGTGGTAGAGGTGCTGGGTGCTGTTTGGATGGTGGAGGTGGTACCCGGCAGGTTGGTGACTGTGAATGCTGGCTTCAGTGTGTCCTACACTCAGAGTAAAGACAGAGCAGTGAGGCTCTACCAGACCCGGCCCCGTAGAAGCCTTATGTGCCCTGACCCACATTACCACCAGTGTGCTTGAATTAAAATCTCAGCTCCACTACTTACCCACTACCTGACCTTTGGGCACGGTGCCACTAAGCTTCATTTCCTACCTCTAAGGGATGGGTACATGTAGGTGTAGTGTAGCTCAGTGGTAGAATGCCTGCCTAGCATGCATGATGCCTTGGGTTCAATCCCCAGCACACATAACTACAAAAATAGATAATACTTACTCTACAGATTGTTAGGAAGACAACATTGGCTAAAAGCCAAAGATGATGATTACAATGGCCATAATAATCATGACTACCACTGTCATAATAATTCCCTGGGTTCTCTGCCCCAGTAAACTGTGGCATCATATCTAGGACCTGTTTCAGCTATGTCAATAACCATCTGTGTGACCCTGAGAAAATTACTTCCTCTTTCTTAGCCTCAGGTTTCCTCTTCTTTAAATACAAGAGAGCTGAGCTACTATATTCTCTCTGAAAGAGTTCTCCAGTTCTGGTACGCCAAGTTGCTGGTACATACTGAGAGTTGTCCAGGAAATTTAGGGTTTGAGAGAGCTCTTAGAGGTCTGTCAATGAAACATTTTGTCAAACACTTAAGACAAACTGCTAAGGAACTTACTCATTCCCCAGAATTTTTCTTTTTTTGTATGCTGGGGATTGAACGGAGGGCTTTTTGTTGTTGTTTTTAAGGGCTTTGTTTATGCAAGACGAGCTCTACCTCTGAGCCACATCACTGTGGAGCTCTCACCAGAAGGGGCACACTAGCCCGTGGGACAAAAGAGGCTTCTTAGGCTCTAAACCCATTTCCCCTCCCCAGTTCACCAGAATTTCCTGCAAATAAATGAGCGCTACGGCTAACAGAGTGAAAATAAAAGGTAAGAAACAGAACAGCGTCTTGCACTGACTCTTTAGGAAGACTCTGTTCTTAGAAGGGAGAGGCAAAAGCCATGAGCTGAGAACCAATAAACCAAGCTTAGGTGAATGGAGTTGACTAAAGGGGACTCAACAGCTAGGGCTGGGTCAGCGACGGATGTTTCTCAAGCAGCTAGGCTCAAAGCTTCTGATTGGCGGAGGCGTTGCTAAGGCAAACAGTGCTGCTTCCTCCCATAGGCCAGTCAGTTAAGAGCAGAAGGTGGAGCTATTGCGGCAGCAAAGAGGAAGCCTCACCCCCTCTCCTCACCGGGAAAAGGAAGGAGGCGTAACTAAGGCCGGCATCCCTAGCAGCAGGCAGTCAGGCAACTGGCTGCACACCCTTCAACACCAAAGGGGCAGCCGTCTGGCTAGTAAGGTAGTCCTCCAACCCAGGCAACTAGCCAGCCTGCCAATAGTGCCGCGTTCCCAGGACCCCAGTCTCGCCTCCTACTCCCAGGCGACCTACCCCGTCGAGAGGGCAGGGCTAAACTACACCCCCGCCCCAGCGGGGAGACAGCTGGCGGGAGGAATGCAAAGGCCCTGCCAGGCCGGCGGGCGGGAGGCCGGCGTGGAGCCCGAGCCGGCCTTATATGGGCACGGAGGCCGCCCGCTTATCTAGAGAGCCGGCCTCCCATCGGGCATGGATTTTGGACACCTGTCCCCTAGAAGAAGGGGCACCAACCGGCTCCACTCCACATCGGTGGGCACCTGTCTACCTGCGATGGGCCAGGGAGAGAAAGAGACCAACTTCCCTCCTCTCCTCTAAGGAACACAAACACACCTTAGTCTCCCCACTGCTGTCAGATTCTGACACCTGATAGGTGAGATCGGTCTCTTCGAAGCCAGTGGCACTCATTCTCTGGTCTGTGGTGGGGTCAGAGCGGGGCGGAGAGTCTGGCGAGTTGAGGCAGGTCTGAATCAGTGCCTTGCCGGTGTCACTGGTGATCATGGGCTGCAGTTTGCGGGTAGCAAAGGTATACACGTGGCCTGTCTCACTGGCCACCAGCAACAGCACCTGTGTCCCTGTCAGCGTGGACAGCTCATAGGCCTGGGGGTGGGGAGGGAGATGGGCACGCAGGTCAATACAGAGTAGGAAGGAGAAGAACCACACCTACATGGTGATCTCCAGCCCCACTCCCATAATGACCTTAGTCTCTAGGGTCTCTAGGTAGATGCATCTGGATATCTGATGGTAGCTGGGAGCAAGATAACTATTCATGCTTGTTCTTGGAGGAATAGCCTCACAAATTTCAGGTACCCCAAACAAGCCATCACAGGCCCCCAGGCAAAGCATATATCAGGGTACACCACTAGTTCCCAACACAGCCTGCTACTTGGAGCTTCAGCAACCCACTCCGTTCTCACTTTACAGGGACAAGGTTGGATCCCTGCTATACCTGTGATCATGCATCACATTAATGGTAAGGAACCATGTAAGCCCTAAATTGACCCATATGTCTTCCCAGACAGTGCAAAAGCCTTAACCTGCTATCATGAACTTCTTCTGCTGCCCTGTAACACTGTACTGTCCTTTTATTCTGATTTATCTTGGAAGGAAAAGAAAGGGGGGAAAAAAGAGCTTTCTTGACTGAACCACCTTCCCCCACAACCTTCTGACTGACGATCAAGTAACAAGGGATACTGATACAAGTGTCTGGAGCTAAGGCAGATGATCAGCACCACCCTCCCATGAGCCCAGGAAGGGGACACGGAGACGTCATCCTCACTCACAACGGAGTTCCA
Organism: Ctenomys sociabilis; assembly: GCA_004027165.1. Taxonomy (NCBI): domain Eukaryota; kingdom Metazoa; phylum Chordata; class Mammalia; order Rodentia; family Ctenomyidae; genus Ctenomys; species Ctenomys sociabilis. Next base: position 16,428 of record PVKA01015871.1, read on the forward strand.
CAACTCACCCTGTGTTTCTCTCTATGGGACAAATAAAAACACCCGCCAGCGTTCCCAAGGTGAATGTTGCCTCATGCTTCCCAGTAACTTTGCTTCCATCCTTTCCCCTACCAGATTCTATGCTTTGAGATGACTTTTCTCACTTTACCTTGGCGAACTGACAGGCAGAGAAGGAATTACCCGGCATCTCCACAAACCTGTCTGACTCGCACCCCCAGCCAGACTCCCTGCGGAGATTTTCCTTACAGTTGAAAACCCCGCCCGGCCCCAAGGCAGGCAGTTCTGCAGCCGGTCATGCCCCGAGCAAGAGGTTTCCAGAGAGAGCAACGGAAGACACATGGCCAGGGCGGGACTTGGTCCCTGCTGGCTGCCGAGACAGGACAGCTCTCCTACTCCCTCACCTGGGCCCTCACCTGCTCTCCCCTTCCAGCCCGCGCTACTCTCACCAGCTACCCACCTTCCTCCCACACAGACCGCTCCAATCTCACCTCCATATCTTCTCTCCTATCCCCGCTCTCCCATGCCATTCTCGGGCATGGCACCTGAGCGAACGGACCGCCGACCCCCTCTCGTGGAGCGCAGAGGGGCCCCTTGCTCCGCGCGGTCACTCCCACCTCTCCCGGACGTCCGCGGCATCCCCCTTTCCGCGGGCCTCCCAGGCGGCCGCCGTCCCCTCCCACCCCTCCACCGCGGCGCCCCCTGCAGCACCCGCCCCCGGCCACCGGTACCTTCTTCATGATGCCCGTCTTCCTCTTGCTGAAGGTCGTGTAACGCCGCAGCTTGTTGTCGATGAACTCCATCTTGATCTTCACGCGGCCCCGGGTCTTCTTGCCCGGCTTGGCCCCACTCACCGCGCCGCTCACCGGCCCGTAGCCCCCCGCGGCCGCCGCGGCCGCCTCGGGCCCGCCGACCACCACGCCAAGCTCCATCTCGCTCAGGCTCCGCTTGAGGCCGCGCCGCTCGGCGCCCAGCTCCTCTTCCTCGCCGGACTCCGAGTCGCCCTCACTGCCGCTGTACACGGCCCCCGCAGCCGGTGCCGGGGCGTTCGCCGCCGCCGCCGCCGCCTCCCGGTCCAGGCGGCCCGGCCCGGGCCCCGCGCCGTTCCCGGGGACCCGGCCCCCGTTAGCCCCGCGGGCCCCGCCGGTGCCCGGCCGCCCCGTCGGGGTCCGGCTCAGGCCGCCCCCCAGGGCCGAGCCCCGGCCCAGCGCCGCCGCGGCCCCAGTTTGGCTCGGTAACATGGCGCTCGAAGCAGCAGCACAGGCGGGCAGTCAGCGAGGAACCGGAGCTGCCACCGCCGCCGCCATCGGCTCCCCGGCTCACCCCGGCGCTCCCGCTGCTGTGAGCGCGGCTCTCTGCGCTGCAACCGCCGCTGCGAACCCGGGGCCCCTGCACGCCCGGGCCGACCTGGGCCCTCACTTTCCTGCCCCTGGGGCCCGGGTTGCCCCAGGCCGCGCGCAGCGCCCCCTGTCCGTCTGCTAAGGCGGCGCGCCCGGCAGCCGTCAGCGTCCCCCGGGGGGCAGGGGCTGCCGGCCGCAGCCGAGACGGCGGGTGGAGGGGGCCGGGACCACGCGCTGGCCGCGGAGGGATCCCCCGACCCTTCCCCCCATATAAAGAGATACAATGTTTCCTTTTATGGCAAGGCCGCTCCTTATATGGTGAGCCCCAGCTCCCCCGCCCCATTGGTCCGCGGTTCCGGCACCTCCGCTCCCCATTGGTTCATGAGAGGCTCTCGTTTGCATAGACATACCGAACTCGCTGCTGTCATCTCGCGTCAGACAGCGATTCCGAAAGGGGAGGAGCTGGCGCCTCTTAAAGGCGCAGGAAAAGATTTGACTCCGCCCCCCTAAAAGTAGAGAACGGCGTAGAGCCGGCAGAGATTTGCGGAGAAGTCTGGAAGACTAGCAGAGTGTAGTCTTGCAGAGAAGGAACTGGAAGCAACCTCTCGGGAAGTCCCAGAGTTCATTAAGGGTTTCCAGTTTATGAGATATGCAGCCCGTTTCCCGCGAAGGTGTGCTGGAGCTGATTGGAGCTCTTCCCACGCCAGCGGAGGGCGGCAAAGTTCCCTGAGAACTGAGGTCTTGGGGTGCGAGTGCTGAGACTCCGCGCCCGGCTCCTGCATACCTCCCTTCCTTTCCCTGACCGTCTCTCTTTCCGAGGGATCAGCACTTCCCCACCGGTCCGGCTCCCCGACCCCATTCATCATCCTTCGCACCGGGGTTCTTTGGCAGTCATGCAAGGGCAGGCAGGGGAAACCGTCATTTTCCCGTCCCTGAAGGGGGCAGGGAGGACATGGAGATCAGTGAAGACTTCCAGCTGCGGCCTGGGCTGGAAGAGGGGGTCGTCTCAGCGAGAAACTACACTCTACAGCCAGTAAGAAAGGGCTGAGAAAAATGTAGGGGACAAAAAGTTGGAAGCTGGCTGACAAAAAGCACATGCACGCGCTCACGCGCCTTTCACTAGTAATCCAAGGTGGTGGCGCACGCCTGTGATCCTGGCAGGTTTGGAGGCTGAGGCAGAGGTATGGCAAGTTAGAGCCTCGACTGGATAATTGAGCAATCGTGATCCTGTCCCAAAATTAAAGAGTTGAGGTTGTGTGAAGGCCATGAGTTCAAGCCTCAGCCTCATTACTTATTTTATTTAAAAAAATTTTTTTTCAAAGCATAAAAGTGGGCCCTGGGATGTCCTGGTTTGGTCTGTATCAGATCTGTGCTCCAAAGCAGTGAAAGTAAATTGGATTTGGTCAACACAAAATTGCTCAAATCTACCCCTTATTTTGGTCTTCTAAATGTGTACCTTTTCTAATTATCAATTATTATACTTTAAAACAAAAAAGACAAAAGATTTCTTGAAAGCAAGCATCAATATTCAATTATTTCTCCAATCTTGCATAACTATATTTGTTAATCTGAACAAAAGATTTGATGATAAAAATAGGTAATATAGCAGACTCAGGGGCCAGCGGTTCAATCCCTGGCCTACAGTGCCCGCCCCGCTCCTGGGGAGCGCTGAGAGGGCGACTGAGACTGGGTGTGGTGGTGTGCACATGTAATCCCAGCGCTTGGGAGGCTGAAAAACAGGAAGGATCACTATGAGTCTGATCTGTGTAGTGAGACGCTGTAGACCCTGTGCTAAATACATTGAAAAAAAAAAAAAAAAAAAGGTAATATAACAACCATTGTTAATTAGGTATTCCTGTTTTTGAAAACCTATATGTATTGTTGCGTGTTACCCTATTTATGCCTTTTTAAAAAATTTTGTTTCTGATTTTACTCTTCAAAATAAAATAAAATTTATTTTATTTTTAATTTAGGGCAGGGTATACAGGGTCTCACTGCGTAGATCAACTCAAAGTGACCCTCCTGTTTACAGCCTCCCCAGTGCTGGGATTATAGACATGCACCACCAAACCCAGTCTCAGTTGCCCTCTCAGCACACCCGGGAGGCGGGGCATGCACAGTGGGCCTAGGGATTGAACTCCTGGCCCCTGTGTCTGCCTAAACAGGCACTTTAATCCGCTGAGCTATTTGGCCAGAAAAAAAAAAAAAAAATTTTTTTTTTTTTTTTTTTTTTTTTTTTTGCAGTAACAGGGATCAAACTCAGGACCTTGCACTTGCCAGGCAAGCACTTATTCCACTGAGCTATCTCCCCAGCCCATAAAAATAAATATTAAAAATAAATAAATAAACTGAAGCCAGGCGTGGTGGCGCATGCCTGTAATCTCAGCACTCGGGAAGCTGAGGCAGGAGGATTGTTGTGAGTTCGACACCAGCCTGAGCTCCAAAGTGAGCTTAAGGCCAGCCTGAACAGCACAGTGAGACCCTGTCTCAAAAAGACCAAAAAAAATTGAGATATATTGAGAAAAACACAAATAAATAAACAAAATCATTCATCAGAAGAATAAGCACTTGCCCAGAAAAACAAGGTCCTGAGTTCCTCCCTAGTATTGAAAAACAAAATTCTTTTTTTTTTTTTTTTTTTTTAAGATACCTTGACAGGATGGATTTGATAAATTAATACATTGCAAACTGTTTTCATAATGCTTTGGTATCATAGAAGGTGCATACATGATATTATACTTACGGACATTATTATACCATATGTCTCTTATCAGTAAATTAAGAGAGTGTAGCTGTTTGCGTATCTTATTTTTTATACCTGAATTACATCAAAGATTCAATAATTAATATTTTCTACCTTGTTATTTTCCTAGTGGTTGTCCATAGTACCAGAAGCCAACATATTATCCTGTCCAACCACCATTAGTGCAAATCTTGCCTTATAGAATTATGTAAAAGCACAGCGTTACTGTCCATACACACACATGATGATTCTTCCTTTTTATTCCCCTTCCTTTGTCTACACCTTTCAAAGATGGGCACTCCATTGTCATTCAACTAACTTAGGTACTTGAACTTGACAACACAATGCAACACAGTCCAGCATTCCACAACAATAGTGAGTTATCTGAAGAAGTTATCGACCATAGCCATTTACAGCTCAGCTTAATATTATAGTCCGGCGATGTATACTTCATTTTTATACTTTTCTGCTGGATGGTTAAGACCTAGATAGAGCAAGACCTGTATACCAACACATGTACTTTATGTTTCTTATGAGGTCAGTGAAGTCCCCTCAGGGTTTATCTTGTAGTCCTGTACCTTATTCTGTAGATCCTTTGTCTCTGTCATCCATGTGGATGCATCACGGCCAATGCTTGACCAGTTTGCTCTCTGTGAGAGCCTGAGAGAAAGTTTTCTCTCCATGTGACTCTCCCCAGGCACACTATAGAACTTTGATCTCTTTCCTCTGTAGCTCCATAATCTCCTTGTTCAGAAAATTTGGAGCTCACCTGAGTTTCATGATGTTGCAGTACAGGTTCTCCTATGTCCTGAGTCTTCGCTGACCTTGAAAGGCTACAGCCAAAATGTTGGCTGGCTTTGCGGCTCTTCTATTTCTCCAACTTTGATCTGTGAACTTAGGTTGTTAACCATCCATACAAAATTCCTTAGGCCAGCGAGATGGCTCTGTAGAATAAGTGCTTGCCTGGGAAGTGCAAGGGCCTGAGTTCAATCCCAGTTCCACAAAATGAAATAAAATAATCACTCAAATCTGGAGTCTGCCCCTTGCTCGTCTTGTGCCCAGAAACCAGTGATTTGATGGCTTTAAACTTCACATTTGGCCACGGTGGCACAGCCTCAGCAAGCCCTAAACAGATTTAGTGAGGTCAAAGCACACAGCAGTCAGTGAGTATTTAATAGTAGTTACTTGAGGTCAGTCATCTAAGCTAAGGGATGAACATCTGGTGTGTGCATAGGAATGGGAATCATGTGTTTTTGTCTGAGACAGGATCTCATTATTCAGCTCAGGCTAGTCTTGAGCTCATTTTGTAGCCCAGGCTGGTCTTGAACTTGAAATGATCCTTCTGCTTCAGCCTCCCAAGTGCTAGGTTTACAGGTATACACCTGGCCCAGCCTGCTGGGGAATGGGAATCATAAATCCTAACTCAAAAATTGTGAAGATTAAATGAAGTAGTTGGTTGTGACTTATTAGTGGTGCTGGTGGTGATATAATTTAACAACCAGCAGTTGAAATAATAAATTAATGGGTATATCACAGAGAGCAAGGCTAATTACTGTTACATGCTTGTTTGCATTGTATATAGGCTTTACCATATAAAATGACCTTTAAGTCAAGGGAAGGCTGGGGAGATGACTCACTGGCTTAAGTGCCTCCCTAGCAAGGCTAAGGTCCTGAGTTTGATCCCTAGCACCAAAATAAATAAATAAATAAATAAAGTCAAGGGAGTGGAATATTGTCAATTTCATATGGTTCAACATGTTTGTATTGAGTGTTAAGGTCAGCTGCCTCTCTTACTGTCACAATCGATAAACTTTGGAAAATATAAAAAAAAAACTTCAGGGGGAAGGGATTGGGGAGATGGCTCAGTGGAATAAGCGCTTCCCTGGCAAGCACAAGGGCCTAAGTTCAATCCCCGCTTCTGCCAAGAAAACAAGAAACAAAACAAACAAAAAAAACTACAAGAGGAAAAACAAAAACAAAAAAAAACAAGAGGGCCTGGGATATAGCTTAGCCTGGCAAGCACAAGGTCCTGAATTTGATCCCTAGTGCTATAAGAAAAAAAAGGAAACAACCACAAGAAATTTGTGAAATACACAAATTGTGTCTGTACACACTTGTATCCTTCTTACACACACACAAATATAGACATGTTCATTAAACTTGATAATTAGAAAGCCTCTTTTGTCCATTTAACAAGTTTTTCTTTTAATGTGCAAATTTACACATGTGATTAAACATGGAACAAACACAAGAGGAAAAACAATTCATTATTTGACCTATTATAGGTTCCAGAAAGTTCTCAGGGGTCGCCAAAATGGTGTGTGGGGATTAGCACAGACCTACAACCCCTCCCAGATTTTACACCCACCTATCCTGTAAAGACTTTTTCAAGACATCTACCCACTCTCCCAAGCTCCTGGGCTGCTGCACACCAGTTACTGATAAAGGAAGGCAGGTTATGGTTTATGTCCACATCACATTGGATGACTGCAGGCTTATGGACCAAAAAATCCAAGTCCAAACCAGATCCATTTTATTTGGGCCTTGCAACTTTAAAAATCACAAGATTAAGCCAGTCATGGTGTTTCACACCTGTAATTACAGCACTTATGGGGATGAAGCAGGAGGACTGCTATGAATTAGAGGCCAGCCTCCAATAGTCAAGATTTTTTCTTTTCCTTTTTTTTTCTTTCCAGAATCGAGGATTGAACTAAGGCCCTCGTGCTTGCCAGTTAAGCACTTATTCTACTGAAACATCTCCCCGGCCCCTATACAAAATCAGTTTTAAGGCCAGCCTGAACTACAAAACAAGACTCTGTCTCAAAAATTTAACATCAAAATAAAACAACAGCCTGTGAGATTATATATAAAATCTGACTAGCTACTGAAGATGTGATTCAGTGATAGAACACTTGCCTGGCATGCTGGAAGCCCTGGGTTAGTTTTCCTCTGTAATGAGGTCTAGACATGATCCAGCTCACCACAGAACTAAAACCATAAGGCCAATCTCTCATGGACTGGGCCTCCAGAACCTGACAGTTTCTCAAGGACAAGACTTGAGCAGCGATCATCTTTTACTTCTTTCATATTGAGTGCCTTCTTTCTGCTGGTCCTCAAGAAACACTGAATGAATAGATGAACACGAAGAAGACCTGCTGAATTTAGATTGATGGATGATTTTAGAATAATGGATAATGGTAGAACCTATAGGAATTACCCAGTAGACAGGGCATCAAGTAAGGTTTGTATATGTATCAGACCAAAATAAAAATAAATAGCCAAGTGTGGTGGGAGGCTGAGGCAGGAAAATTACTGTTTGAGGCCAGTGTGGGCTACATAGTGAGTTCAAGGCCAGCTTGAACTGCATAGTAAGACCCTGTCTCACAAAAAAAAAAAAAAAAAAAAAAGTTAGGACATATTTAGAAAAACAAAGTCAAATACCAAAGGAGCTCTATAACCTAGGGTGGAGTGCTGGTTATGGAGAAGGCCTTCCTGCAGACTCCACACAGACCATGTTGTAGAGTAGGTGCACTCCCTCTGCCTGACCAGTGTGCATTGCACAGGTCACACTTTTCCAATAAGGCCTAAATCATGGATGCTCTGTCCATCCCAAACTGTAAAGGGACTCCAGAAGCACATGACAATTCCAGCCACATCAACCTGCACCATCCTGACTGATCCTCTTTCCTCCCAATTAGGCTTTTCTGTGTGTGTGTGTGTGTGTGTGTGTGTGTGTGTGTTTTACTGAACCCAAACTCAGTACTTTGCACTGAGCTACACCCCTGACTTTCTTCGTTTTTTGAGACAGTCTCACTGAGTTGCTCAGGCTGAGCTCAAACTTGTAATCCTCCTGCCTTAACCTCTCAGAGTGCTAGAAATTTTAATCATGCAAATAATATAAAAATTAAGCCTGCATTTAAAAATCACTGTATAATACTTTAAAACGACATACATACATACATACATACATACATACATAAACTGCTTCCACTGGAATTGGCCCTCCCCAGGTATCTTTCACATACAGGCAGAGAGTGTAAATAGTGATAGTGGATTAAAAGGAACAGGAAGAAATCACAAGCCAACGTGCACAGGAAAACCCTGGGAAACGGTGCTGCGGTTGTCATGCTCAGCTCTGGAGAGCGGGTCTAGGATGGCAAGGGGTATATTTTGCTTACCTTAGGTAAGCCTGAACCGTTTGATATTTTCCACGTGGGATCAGCATTTTAATTTTTTCACTTAAACCAAAACAAGACTAGAAATAGTACAGAGGAAGACTATATGGATTTTAATGGTTGGCTGCACAGAGGGAGGTAGACACAGAGGAGGCTCACAATGAATAACAATTTTGAGTAAGGCCAAGGCTCTTCTCTGAACCACTGGGCCCTTCACAGAAATAAAGAAGTTGGGTGGAAGAAGAGGTTTGGGGTAGAGATACAAGATGTGATCAGAAAATAGTGTTTAAATTTAAAAAAAATTGAATTACAATGATAGGCACATTGCCTTTAACTCTCAGTATCCTTTCCCTCACTATGAACACACACATCCCATTGTTCTTGCCACTTTCTGTTATGGGGAATCAAACTCAGGACCTTGCACTTGCCAGGCTTGTGCCACTGAGCTATATACCCAGCCCTCTTGCCACTTTTCTAAAGCAGCTGTGGAAGTCCTTTTTGATGTCTTTAGTTTCTCTACCCTGGCTGCTTCCAAGTCCTGCATCCATCTCAAACATTTAGCTTTTGTGGTCATTTTAATTTGGGGCAAAAAGCCACAAGTCCCACAGTGTCAGAGTCAGTGAATAAAGTAGATGAGGACACCCACTTTCACAGAAATTGCCATACACTTCAGACTGGTCCTGGGCTCACTAGGTAGCTTCAGCTAGCCTTGACCTCACAGCCACTCTCCTGCCTCAGCCTTCTGTGTGCTGGCATTACAGGTGTGCAGCATTGTGTTTGGCTCCTTCCTAGTTTAAAGGGGACTCAGAACACCTACCTGTCATCAGCTCCTTCTCTAACTGCACTCTAACCTGTCCAGGCCCATACTCCTCCTTGCCTCACCTAAGATGAAGGATAAGGTAGCAGAACTGGGTTCACAGCTCCCCAAAACTATGGAAGAAGATGGATCTCCCTGGTCCAAGCCCATATTCTCAATAGGCTAGAAGCAAGGACCAATACTTGTGCATTAATTGGTGACAGCATGGGGAAAAGGAGGAGCATCATTAGTGAGCAGAAGCAGGGCAGAGTCTCAGGTTGTAAAAAAGGCTTTTTTTATTGAGCAGCGAATGTAAAAAAAAAAAAAACCACAAAAAACAAAAAAACACAAAACAAACAGATCAACAACAATAAAGATGCGAGAGGGGTGGCCTACCCTTCCCAGCTCCTCTAGGGCCCAGCCCACCTCCCATGCCCACCCGCCCCACACTGTAGTTACATACAAAGCCGCCCATGGTGCATACAAAAAGGGCGGATTCTATAGTGTCAAAAGCTCCTGAAAACTCCTTCATCTGCCAGGCACTTAGGATGAGGAAAAGAAAGGAGGGCAGGGAGGCCTGGGTCTGGGTGACTGTGCCAAGCCACACGGGAGGACCCTTGCTGTGTCCTCCACAGCCCTGGTCCAGAGCCCAGGTGGGGCCCATGGGCACTACTGGGTACAGGAAGGAGCTGCCCACCCAGCCCTCCAGGCAGAGTTGGCAGAGGAATAGCAGAGCTGCACCTGGTCAGAGGGAGAAGCCACAGGCCAGAAATTGGGGTTACCTGAGGTACCCACACTGTCCCTGATGAAGGCGGGGGTGGCAGAGAAAGCTGCCCAGCCCAAGGCCCTAGCCACCTGGACTGGGTCTGAATCAGCTTCCCCAAGGCTAAGAGGAAGGGAGAGGAGAGAGGCCCAGGCACTGCCCAGATCTTGGCTGTGCCCAGGAAGAGACCTCAGGGCCCAGGGGAATGGGGCTCTGCCCATCATGCTGCAGACTCCCCAGTGCATCCTCCCCTGCCCATGCCATCCTCAGCACAGCCTGCCATGTCCGGCTCATGGCTTCCCATCTGGGGGACTATCCCCCAGGGCACTGGTGATTTCGCTGAAGGAGGGCCGGTCCTTTGGGCTGGGTGCCCAGCAGTGCTGCATCAGCTGGTAGAACTTGGAAGGACAGCCCTCAGGCTGCGGGAGCCGGGCCTTCCCAGCCTGCAGATCTGTAGAGGAGGTGGCAGAGGGTGAGGGTCCCTATGCAGTGCTCCGTGGGTCCCTGGGCAGCATGAGTGAAGTGACAAGGGAGCGAAGGCTGACAGTGTTGGGCACTGACTTGGGTGGACCCTCCTCACTATGGCTGGCAGGGAAGGGAGTTAAGCAAGTTGCTCAACAAGGGTGAGAGAAGCTGGGGCAGGTGCTGGGAACAAGGGCTCTTTCCATGGCAATCTCAGCCCCAAATCCAGAATCCCCCGGGGGAGACCATAGCTGCTCACCTGCTAGCACCTCATCATCTGCCTGCCCACTGTGGGGCAGCTCCCCGTGGGTGAACACTTCCCACATCAGAACCCCGAAGGCCCAGACATCAGACTTGGTGGAGAAATCGCCCTCCAGGACGGCCTCGGGGGGCATCCAGCGCAGTGGCACCCAGGCCTGGCGGAAGTGGTAGTACTCACTGCAGGATAAAGGCAGTACAGGCAGGGGTGAGGCACACAGAATTGGGGTCCCAGGACCCCACTGCTGGCACTCCTCCCTAGGCCAGCCAAGCCTCTCTCCAACAAGGCACTCAGGGGAAATGGTGAAATGTCCACTGCACACAGGGAATGCTGAGTCCACTGTAGGGTTTGATGGCTTAAAATTCTACTAAGAATCCTATTTGCCTACACATTAACAGAAAAGAAAGCTACTCATCACACATCCTTTTTAGTCTTAAAAATGTGGAAAACCAAAAAAAAAAAAAAACAACCAAAGCCAGGCGTGGTGGTGCAGGCCTGTAATCCCAGCACTGGGGAGGCTGAGGCAGGAGGATTGTTGTGAGTTCGAGACCAGCCTGAGTTACAAAGTGAGCTTAAGGCCAGCCTGAACTGCACAGTGAGACCCTGTCTCAAAAAGACAAAAAAAAAAAAAAAAAAAAATTGGAAAACAAGAACTTGTCAAAAGGAAAGAGCTTTATTAATGATAAACCAGTCACGACCAAAGCGACAGTTAGATGAACTGGGGTGACTATAAAATGTGAGTTCTGGCTCTATAACACCTGAGAGCAATGTATGGCTATGACCTTGAGTTCTGAGGCTTCAAAGTAATAATTACTGAACTCAGGACGTTGGAGATGGAGCCAGTTATATTACATATGAACTGTTAGGTAGCTGACCTAGTAAGTTTGTTTTTTTTTACTCAGGGTCTCGCTATGTGGTTCAGGCTGGTCTCAAATTCCAGGCAATCTTCCTCAGTACTATCATTAAAGGCATGAGCCACATAAGTCTAGCTTGAAGGTTATCATTTTTATTACTAGAAAAAATTTACAAACAGCAGGGACATGGAGCCTGCTGCCCCTTTGGGAAGAGGAGGGGAAGGGTCTGCCCCCACCCTGGGCCTCTAGCTTTAGATTAGCCCTCTCCCCTACTTGGGCTCTCCTACCTGTTATACACATCCTTGCTGAGGCCCAGGGCTGATACCTTCACCTGTCTCTGGGCGCTGACCAGGCAGTTTCGGGCAGCCAAGTCCTTGTGCACAAAGCGGTTGTTGGACAGGTGTTCCATGCCCAGGGCCACCTGCATGCACAGGGCCACCTGGAGAGAGAAAGTGGCCCATCAGACAACTCAGGATGAGGGCTTGAGGTGAACGCTGGCCCAGGGCAGGGACTCCAAGCCCAATACTACAGCAACTTGAGCTTCTTTCTCTGTAAAATGGAGATCATGCCCCCCTCACCGGAAGCTTGGTTAGAGGGAATGGAGTGTGTGGCACCATGCCATGCACATCAAGTGCTAGACTGAGAGCAGCACATGGGGGAGTGGAGGAGGGGTACAACAGGGTAACCATGTGAGTGAAAAAGTAACACAAGCTTCAAGCTTTAAGGTGGGTCTGATTTATTTTTTACTTCAAAAAAGTGTTATATGAAGTGTTTGTGTGAATGTAGAAACATACATGACTCCGTTTCTAAGGGGAAAAAATGAAAACCAATAATGCTAGCACCCCCCTGACCACCCCCCCCCCGCCAAGTTTTCCTTTTCAAAGCTGTTTTTTTCCTCACCACAAGAGGTAATCCCTAGCCCACCCCCACCCTGAGGCTGGACTTGAACCAGGCCTCACGTAGGCCAAGAGAGCTCTCTACCACTGAGCTACATGGCTTTTTAATTGTTATTTTGTGACATAGGCAAGCCCAGTTGCTCAGGCTGGACCCAATTTTGTGATCTTGTGCCTCTGTCTCCAGACTACAAGCTGGAATTATAGGCTATGCACCACTTCCTGGCTGAGATCAGCCTTTTTTTGGTGGAACCAGGGATTGAACACAGGCCTTTGCACTTGCCAGGGAAGCACTTATTCTACTGAGCCATCTCCCCGGCCCCTACCCTTTTTTTTTTAAATCACTATACTGGGTGGTGGAGATTCCTCAGTGGTCTAAGTGCCTGCTTAGGCAAGCTCAAGGACACAGGTTTGATTCACATGCCATGCTGGCCCTGGCCTGGCACTGAGCCAGCCAACATGTGTATATCTGTAATCCCAGCACTGGGGAGGCTGAAACAGGAGGATCACTATGAGTCTGAGCTGCATACTGTGAGACCCTATACCAAGTACATTAAAAAAAAATTACTGTACTTGGTTTGTTTCATGAATACAATCACTTAGTTATTCTAATGCTAATAGAGTTTCCAGTTTTTGGCTACTAAGCACGGAGCCATTGGAGCACTCTTACAGTTATGCATACATGTGAGTTTCTCTAAGATGCCTGGAGTAAATGGTGGAATAGGAGTACCTCTAGCACTACAAAATACCACACTATTTCCCATCATGTATGACAACTGGGGAGACTTTACTGACACTTCTTTGATCCATATGAATGTATTATGTTATGTATCATATATTAAATGTATATAATTAAATATGAAGTCTGATTACAAAATACAGAGTGTATTTACATTAAAAAACCTAGTATATGGCCGGGGATACAGCTAAGCAGCACAACCACCTACTTGGGAATGCAACATCCTCAGCTCAATTCTCAGTACCAAATAAAATAGTCTATGGCTGTGGACATAGCTCAGCGACAAAAGCACCTGCCTGGCAAGTCCTGAGTTCAATCCCCAGTACCACCCCCCAACACACACAGTTCTCTTATAGTAGCTAGGATGCATTCCTATAATCTCAGCACTCTGGGGTTAGGGATATAGCTCAGTGGCACAAGTGCCTGCTTGAGTTTTGTTCCAGGTATCAAACATGAGTAGTACTCTGGAGACTGAAGCAAGAGGACTGCTTGAGTTTGTGGCCAGCTTGGGCTACATAGTGAGTTCAAGGTTAGCCTGATCTATATAGCAATACCTTGTCTCAAAAACAGACAAAATATCTATTATATATTATAGTGAAAGAAAAATTGCCATTACTCCCTCTCAAAACCCTCTCCCTCATTTACTATGATCTTGCCAATTTGTGAAACAGCTCTGGAAGACCCTTTTCATGAGTGTCCTGAATCCATTCAAAATACTTACCCTGATGGTCATTTTGACTTTGGGGAAAAGACAGAGATCTCATAGTGTAAGATCCAGTGAATGAAGTAGGTGAGGACACACTGTCATGGTTATGAGCCTGCCTTTTTGTTAGTGGCACTCGGCACAGCAGCATTCACTGTATCTTTTTTTTTTTGTTTGGTGGAACCAGGAATTGAACTCAGGCCCTACTGGGCTATCTCCCTGGCCCCTTCACTCACCAAACAGAACTTCCAGAACTGCTTCAGAAAGTGGCAAGATGGGATAAGTGTGTTCAAAGTGAGGGGCCATGCAGAGCTTCATGACAATGTGTCTTTTACTGTAAACAATTTATTTTTAAACTGTAAACACTCACTGTAGTTCTGGCCATGCCTCATATCACCATTTTCAAAGCTTCTTAATGCACTGAATACTAACTGAGCATTCTCTATAAACTACACAGGGCAGTGCCAGTGGGACATAACAGGCCTGCCCAAGACAGGGCTCCGGGGAAAAGGACAGATGCAAAGGGAGGGGAGCAATGGGCTGTGGCAGTATATCCACAACACAGAGCCACCAGCAGGGACAGAAGGTCACTGGCAAGGGTTAAAACCAGCACTTCTGAGTTCTTGACAACAGCCTTGGTCCCATCAGCCCTGTGGCCTTGCCCAAACCTTGGGGGCCACACTGGATGGACCTCATGCATAAAACCAGGTAAAAAGAACAGCAAAGAAGCGCCTGGGACCCGTCCAAATTGTGGACAAGTTCCTAGCCGGCTGTGTGTTTCTTTCAGCATCCAGACTTGCTCTCAGGTTCCCTCAAGGAGAAGTTACCACCACACAACACAACTTTGTAGCATGGCCAGTGACCAGAACCACCACAATCAAGGAAATGCAAAACAAACAAACAAACAAAAAAAACCCCTAAGATCCAGTGACATCATTGTACATATATCCAAAGGCAAAGATCAGAACCCATCTTCAGCTTATCTCAAATAGTTTAGAAAAAACAAAATGGGGCTGGGAGATACCTTGTATAGAATAAACACTTGCCTGTGCAAGGGCCTGAGTTCAATCCTCGGTTCCGCAAAAAAGAAAAAATAAATGTATAAGAATCAATACTATGCCTATAAATGTAAAACAGGGAATAACAAAGCAAATGGGACAAATATAAATAATTGAATTTGGACAAAGGTTTATAGGAGATTGCCGGACTATCCTTATATTCTTTAAAACTATGAAAAATAGTCCATTCTCAGACAAATACAAACTGGCAAGATTTTCCACCAATACTCCCTCAATAGAGATTACTATTGGCAGTACTTTAAAAATAAGAAAGTGAGGGGTTCCAGAAATGGCTCAGTAGAATAAGCACTTGCCTGGCAAGCACAAGGGTCTGAGTTCAATCCCTGGTTCTGCAAAAAAGAAAAAAAAGGAAGAAAACTGACAGGGTACAGTGGCATATGCCAGCAATCCAAGCTACTCGGAAGGCTGAAAGAGTATTGCAAGTTCAGGTTAGCCGGGGCAATCTAGCAAGGTCCTGTGTACAAATGAAAGAATGAGTAAATAAGTGAACGACAGAGTCTGTAGTTCATGGCAGAGCACTTGCTTAGCTGGCACTAGTTCCTGGACTCAACACTCTGGTACCACCAAAAAAATACCAAAAAGGAGTAGGAAAAGAACAGCAACAACAAAAAATAAATAAAAAAAGAGTAGCAACAATAAAAACATCAAAATTAGAGAAATAAGAATATCAAAATTAGAAGGATCGCCGGGCGTGGTGGCGCATGCCTGTAATCCCAGCACTCGGGAGGCTGAGACAGGAGGATTGTTGTGAGTTCGAGACCAGCCTGAGCTACAAAGTGAGCTCGAGGCCAGCCTGAACTGCATAGTGAGACCCTGTCTCAAAAAGACAAAAAAAAAAAAATTAGAAGGATCAGGTGGTTTGGTGACAACTGTAAATATCCACTGAATATAATAATAATGATCGAAAGGTTAAAAAGATAATTTAAAAATCCTGCACACCAATAATAACAGGAGCTAAAAGGTGGAATTAAGACTTCCTAAGGTCATTTTATTGATCAGAAAGGTGAGAAGTGTGACATTAACTCAATCAGGTTAAAAAGATATGGTCAGCCGGACGTGGTGGTGCATGCCTGCAATCCCAGCACTTGGGAGGCTGAGGCAGGAGGATTGTTGTGAGTTCGAGACCAGCCTGAGCTCCAAAGTGAGTTTGAGGCCAGCTTGAACTGCACAGTGAGACCCTGTCTCAAAAAAAAAGGCAAAAAAAAAAAAAAAACCTTTGAAAAATGATATGCCAAAACTTAAAATTTACTAGACATACACATACAAATGACTAATGACCACATTAAAAAATAACAACAACTAAATAAAAGCGGCTATATGTAGACCAATAGTAAGAGCACATTATGGATTAACCAAGGATTATTTATAGTTAATTTGATTCTATGCCCTGGAGTTCAAGAGGCACAAACAGGGACCGGGAAGATGGCTCAGTAGAAGAAGCACTTGCCTGGCAAGTGCAAGGGCCTGAGTTCAATCCCCGGTTCCGGTAAAAAAAAAAAAAAAAAAAGAGGCACAAACAGGGAACAAGAGCAGGCAGAGGCTGCTGCCAAGTTTCTAGGCACTGGCAAGGAAAGGCAGTGCGAGCACATGCTGAGCATGCTCAAGCACTTGGGATCCAACCTCTGTACCACTAAAAAATAACTAAAGGAGGGAAGGGATAACTGCTAACCACCTAATGTGTGTCAGGTGCAGCAGCCTCTCCTCACAAGTCTATGAGAAAAAGCTCACTCTCAGCTCAGCAAAAGGTGCACAGCCAGGCTTTATAACCAAATTCTTGCTCTTGGGCTAGACACAGTGGTACACACCTATGATCTCAGCACTCGGGAGGCTGAGACAGGAGAATCACTAGGAGCTCAGGGCCACACTAGGTTACAGTGAGTTCAAGGGGAGCCTGGACTACATAGTGAGACCTTGTCTCCAAACAAACATCCTTATTCTTCTTATTATTGTGGTACTAGACACTGAACCTAGAGTTTCTTTACTGTATTTTATTTTGAGAGTCTCACTCAGATGCCCAGGCTAGCCTTAAACTTGTTATCTTTCTGCTCCTGCCCCTAGTAGCTGTGATTACAGGTGTTTGTCAACAAGCTGTTTCTTCTGGGTCACTGCTCTCTGGTGATAAGCCCAGAGGGCAGCTATTGGCTATGGAACTGGCTATGTGGCATCCATGGCAGGCTCAGAGTGACTTTCTCAGCTTGGCTCCTGGTCTCAAGCAAGAGAGCTGCACCCAACTGCCAAGAGAGGGGTCCTCCCAAAACAGCCTTTCTCAGTGTGTACCCTGCCAGGGATGTCTCAGGTGGCCTCTACTGGTACTTGGCTACCACAGTCACAGTCTACTGATGCATTGTGAAGGGAACTGACTGACTTTAACCAGCATTAGAAAAAGAAATGAAAGAAAAATATTCAAGTACAGCTAGGCACAACAGTGCACTCCAGTAACCCCAACTACTTGGGAGACTAAGGTAGAAAGATTTAAGTTGGAGGCCAAGACCAGGCAATTTAACAAGACTATCTCAAAAATAAAACAAAAGAAGGGATAAGAGGAAAAAAAAAAAAAAAAAAGTATGTAGCTCAGTGACACTGTAGTTGTCTAATATTCATGAGGCCCTGGATCCAATCCCTAGTACTACAAAGACAAATTAACTAATTAATCCTAGCACTTGGAAGACTGAGTGAGGCAGAAGATTGCTTTGAGTTCAAGTATAGCTTGGGCTATCTAGTTAATTCAAGGCTAGCCTGAACTGAGACCCTGTCTCAAATCAATCAGTCAATCAATCAAACATATACCTGACAATATGATCAGTAACTATGGTGACTTTAATTTTTTTTTTAATTATAGTAAAAGACATACTGCTTTTATCTGCAATATACTCCCTAGAGTATATTGCAGATTAAAATACTCCCTTGCTGAGCACACTTACTCCACTGTTCTTTCCACTTTCTGAAGCAGGTTTGGAAGTCCTCTTCTGTGAGTACCTTTAGTGGTCACAGTTGCGTTGATGTGCTAAATCCCTTTCATGATCATTTTGACTTTAGGGAAGACCCAGAAGGATCAGATCTTGGAAGAAGGGAGATAAGGACATGGGCATGCTCTGATGCTTTTGACAGAAATTGCCAAAAACATTTTAAATCAATTTAGGACAGCAAGGGAGCCATAAAAGACACTCACAAAAGAGGACTTCCAGAACTGCCTCAAAAAGTGTCAAGAATCGGGGGCTGGGAAGATGCTCAGTGGAGTAAGTGTTTCCCTGGCAAGTGCAAGGGCCTGAGTTCAATCTCTGGTTCCACCAAAAAAAAAGTCAAGGATGGGCTAAATGAGTTCAAAGGGAGAAGATAAATGGCAATTTGTCTCTTACTATAATAAAATTTTAATTAATTAATTAGTGTTTTTTATTTTTGAGACAGAGTGTTATTAAGTAGTTTAGGCGGGCCTTGAGCTAACTATGTAGTCCAGGCTGAACTCAAACCTGCAACAATCCTCCTGCCTCAGCCTCCCAAGTACTGGGATCACAGGTGTGTGCCACCGAGCTTGGCATAAATTTTTATTCATTTATTTATTTTGCGGAACTGGAGATTGAACTCAGGCCCTTGTGCTTGCCAAGGAAGCACTTATTATACTGAGCCATCTCCCTGGCCCCTAAATTTTTAATTTAAATATTCACCATGTTCCATGTTTTGATCATGCTTCATGTGTGTGCAGTGCTGAGGTACAAAATCTACTTTGTGCTCCTATCAATCTCAGATGAAGAATGTTCAGAAACAATGCATTAAACCTGTGCTACCTACAGCAGCCGTCACTAGTCTTGTGTGGTGCTTAAATCTAAGCTAATCAAAACATCACAAGATCTAAAATTCAGCTCTGGGGCTGGGGAGATGGCTCAGTAGAATAAGTGCTTGCCTGGCAAGCACAAGGGCCTGACTTCACCAACTTTTGTGGTCCCTGGTTCCACACATAATTAATTAATTAATTAATTAATTAAATAAGATAAAATTCAGCTCCACATTCTAAGCACTCAGCAGCCACAAGAAGCTGGTAATGACACACAGACCAGCACAAGCAAAGGATATTCCAGCATCACAGGGGTCTCCATGGGACAGCATTGATTCAGACCATTAGCAGACAGCATCCAGCTATACAGCTGCATATTGCCAACAGTGATTGATGCAGAAGCACTGAACGATGCCCTCACAGGTGCAAAAACACTCTCACCTTGACGTATTTCTTTATCAAAATGAAGATACACAGATCTCTAGACAGCTTCTAGCTAGTGAGAGGGTTAATGAACAGGTCAGGAGGATAGATGGCTGCACTGTATCTTCAGGGGGAAAGTAGAGGCCACAACCCCAAAAGTAGCCCTGGAAAATCATCCTCAGGATCTCCAAGTACTTCTGGTGGTAAGAAAGCCTAGAGACCACAGTTATCACAAACATAACCAACTCTGGTTCAGGCTTCAAAACCCCTGGGCGTGGTTCTATCTGTAAGTGGCTTGGATAACTAACTAGTATGGTCTCCATTGTCTTGCAATTCTTTTCTGGTATGGCTCCCAAACTAAGCAATCTGCTGCTAGCAAGGGAAATAAGAGGGTGGACTTGGCATGGTCAGTAAGGTGCTATCTTTCCAGAGAGACAACACTGCTGGAAATACTGGCTAAGTGAGGATAGTAAAAGGGTATTCTGTTCAACCCAAGCCAATTAAGCATTTCCTTGCTGCTGGGCAAGACTCCATTAGATGGTGGCTAGATTACTTCAAATAGTGTTTATAAAGGCCTATTCTTTGGTCAAGAACATATCTCCTTCCTTCCCAACTTCAACACCCCCAGGGCTCACTGAAGCTCTGGTCCAGCCCCTGTGACAAAATGAGCTCTTCCCACAACAGCTTTTTGTTTCCACCACAACATGTACCCATAAAGCTCAGGCACAGGGCAAGCAATCCCCTGGAGAAAACACCATGTCCTCTTACCAGCTTTTCTAACTGACCTTGCCTACAATTAGGAAACCCTCAAGAATGCACCTGTCATTTGTCACACCCCACTGCTACCCTGAAGCACCTTGTCTTAACTCTAGCTGGCCAGGGAGAGGCCCAGCCTACTGCCCCACCATGCTCTGAGAACTTCACTTTCCCTCCTGTGTCCCACTTCTGTGGGCCGTGGCAATAGAAAGTGACAGAGTACTCAGCAGATAAGTGGCACAGGAAGTACACTTCCTAAGAGGTTTCACTTTCATGAAATTCCCCACAGCAGTGCTTTTTATTTTTTTATGTCTTTTTGAGACAGGGTCTCACTATGCAGTTCAGGCTGGCCTTAAGCTCACTTTGTAGCTCAGGCTGGTCTCGAACTCACAACAATCCTCCTGTCTTATCCTCCCGAGTGCTGGGATTACAGGCCTGCGCCGCAACGCCCGGTTGTTTTTTTTTTTTTTTTTTTTTTTGAGCAGTGCTTTTTAAATTGCTCTGTAAGACCCATGTGGGTCTTGAGACCAATTTAGTGGGTTTAAAACAAAATTTTAAAAAGCCGGGCATGATGCTCTGTAGGACACTGAGGCATGAGGATCACATGTTCAAATCCAGTTTAGATAATTCAGCAAGACACTGTCTTGCAATAAAGGAGCTGGAGATATTGGTCAATGTAGAGACCTTGAATTTAATCTGTGAGTATGTGCCAGGAACAGAAGCGTAAACCTACAATTCCAGGAACTTGGGAGGCTGAGGCAGCAAGACCAAAGTTCAAGGACAACTCAGCAAGACTACCTCAAAAATAAAAAAAAATAAAGTTGGCAAGGGGGTATATCTAAGTGGGAGAATGCTTGGCTAGCATGCGTAACATCCTGGGTTCAGTGTGGCGTTGGTGGTACAGTGGTGAGCAAAGCTGCCTTCCATTCTGGGTTCAATCTTTAAGTATGAAAACAAATCTACAACAAAAAAAAATCCACAACAATAAAAGTATAAATCTACAACAAAAACAAACATAAACCTAAGAAAAAAGGAACAGGATAGGGAATACCAAGTTCATCCAATACAGCTGTGGAAGTTTTCGTTTTTTAGTAACATGGGTTTTTTGTCATTGTTGTTTTTAGGTAGGGTCTCAAAGATGGCCTTGAAATTACTACAGAGCCCAGGCAGGCCTTGAACACACAATGCTCCTCTTGCCTAAGCTTCCTGACATGTGTGAGCCACCAAGCATAGCTAACAAAAAAAAAATTTTTTTTAAAATGTATTTGGTTGTTCTAGGGTCTTAAACACAGCTTAGACTCATAGTGGTCCTCTAGTTTTCAGTCTCCCCAATGCTAGGATTATAGGCATACACCACTAAACCCTGACTCTGGCCAACTCAGACCACCCTCTTGTGGGGCTGGCACAGCATGTGGTGCTGGAGATGGGGATCGAACTGTAGTCCCTGTGCTTGCCTAATCTTGCTAAGCAGGTGCTTCAGTCTGCTGAGCTATCTCGCCTGCCCCAGCAAAATGCACTTTTTAGGGCCAGGGAGATAGCTCAATGGAATAAGCACTTGCCTGGCAAGTGCAAGGTCCTGAGTTTGATCCCTGATACCACCAAAATCATAAAAAAATACAAATAAATGTATTTTTATATGAAACTCTAATCATAAACATTTTATTTTATGAGATAGGGTCTCATTATGCAGTTCGGGCTGGCCTTGTACTCACTTTTGTAGCTCCCAAGCTGGTCTCAAACTTGCAGATATCCTCCTGACTCAACCTCCTGAGTGCAAGAATCAGGCATGCACCATCATGCCCAGTTCCAGGGCCAAGATGGCATGTTGGGGATCTAGGGCAAGACTGCACAGCATGTGGGGCTGGAGATTGGGAAGAACGCTGGTCCTTGTGCTTGCCAGGTAAGTGCTTATGCCTGGCCCCTCATAAACATTTTAAAAATACCAGTCACCAAGAGGTAGCCTTGAATTGTGTGTGTGTGTGTGTGTGTGCATGTGCGTGTGTGTGTGTCCTGGGACTGAATCCATGGTGTTGAGCATTTGGGTTCCTGGAACTTTAAGAAATCAGCCAGAAGGGCTAGGAATATAGCTCAGTGGCACAGCACCTGCCTGGCAGGCACAAGGTCTTGAGTTCGATGCCCAGTACAAAAAAAAGGGGGGGGGGGACAGGTTAGAAAAAGAAGGATCAGCCATACAGGTTGGGTATGGTGTTGCGTGCCCATAATCTTAGCACTGGGGAGGCTGAGGAATGAGGATGTCTGTGAGTTCAAGGATAGCCTGAATGGAACCATATAATAACACCCTGTCTCCAAAGAAAAAATCAGCTGGATGAAAAAAAATCAGAACAGTGGTAGAGCGTGATTAGCATGGGCAAGGCCTAGCATCAAACAAACCAA
This sequence comes from Ctenomys sociabilis, assembly GCA_004027165.1. Lineage (NCBI taxonomy): Eukaryota > Metazoa > Chordata > Mammalia > Rodentia > Ctenomyidae > Ctenomys > Ctenomys sociabilis. The sequence goes on from PVKA01015871.1 coordinate 38,573, forward strand.
AAAAGAATGAGAAAAAAGTACTAAAAGATTCAGATCCTCAGGTCCTTTGGCCCCATTCCCATACCAATTCCCCCATTCTGAGGCCTGGTCTAGAAACCTAGTAAGCCCCCCCCCCCTTGTCTTTTTGAGATACGTTTTCTGCTATGCAGTACAGGCTGGCCTTGACCTCACTTTGTAGCCCAGGCTGACCTTGAACTTACAGCGATCCTGCCTCAGCCTCCCCAGTGCTGGGCTTATAGGTGTGCCCACCAAACCTAGTGGTTTTGAGACAGTTTCACCATATTGCTTGTGCTGGCTTTATACTCCTGGGCTCAAGCAATCCTTCTGCCTCAGCTTCCTGGGTGGCTGGAATGACAGGAGTGTGCCACTGTATCCTGCGGGATCTATATTTTTTGCAGGGTGGGGAGGGTACTGGGGATTGAACCCAGATCCCATGCCCTGAACTACAACCCCAGCACTTCTGTACTTCTTTTTATTTTTATTTTATTTGGAGACAGGCTAGTCCTCCTGCCTTAGCCTTCCCAGAGTGCTGAGATTACAGGTGGTGCCACCAAACAAAGCTGCACTATTAAAAAGCAGTTCCCTTAAAGATACAAGGAAACTCATCCTCAGAGCATATAGCGCCCAACTTCCTGAAGCTCCCTCATCAAACTGAACATGTTATGGCAAAAAAAGCACAAGAGAGGGGTTTAAAAAGCAGGCAATGACTTGCAATCAAAGGGACTCCTTGGGTCCCAAGGCATAGGTAACTGACTTCCTGTCTCTGTTCCTTTCCTGGCCTCAGAAATGCACCTTAGTCCCCTCTCTCCTGAAATCATTCTCTTCCTGCCATTCAGCTGCCTTTCCTTGAGAACTGAGCTCCAATGGCCATCACTATCGGGAAGCCTCCTTTGTCAGCGGCAGCTGTCTGCCCACCTAAAGGACCCGGACATGTTCCATCTGACTTGTTCCTGGGTAGTCCTCAAGCTCTAAGTGTGTTAACACTGCACTTACTCATCTAGAATCCACCACTCCATCCTATGCACCTGAAGGCAGGATGCCTGCCACAGAGGTAACCTGCAGACACATGACCAGGGCCTACAATGCTGGTTCTGGCCAAGCACTTACAGTGGACAACAAAGCCCTCGTGCTAACAGCAAGGTTGCAGCAGTCCCTGTGTAAGCCTATGCAGCACACCCAGCCGTAATGAGCTGATATTACTGGACAAGAGGCCGACCTCTCTAAGCTTCAAGTTTCTTCACCCAAAAAGGGTTGGTAACATACAGTTCAGGGGACCATATCGATAAGTAAGATAACATGTGGAAATTTATCACAGGGAGTGTGGAATGCGTGGCACCTTGGCTACCACCAGTGCCCTTGCTCCTAGCCCACCCTTGTGGCCCTTACTGTCCCCTCCACTCAGCCTTACCTTTTGCTTGGTGCTGAGGGGTTGTGACTTCAGTTTTTCATCCTTGCTCTTAGAAATCCGTAGGAACTGCTTGAGGTCTCCCTATAAGAAGAGGCCAGCACCCTGGTGGGTTCCAAGCATCTAACCTAGCTGATGTTTGAGCCCTGCAGGTGCACAGAACATGATTTTGCCTAAAGCCCACACCTCACAGAATTCATAGCCAGCAAAAGCTCAGCTACAGGTCTCAGTCAAGAGAACTGTCCTTTCATCCTAACAAAGCCTCTGCCCTCAGCCAGCCAAGAGGAAGAAGATTCAGCCCCCAACCTTGTCCTCACAGGTCCCAGGGATGAAATTCTGCCCCCAGGAGCTCAGAATCCCATCGAAAAGAACCAGAAGGCCCTAGCAGCAAACAGAACAAACTCCCTCCTGGCCCACTCAAACTGGGAGATGCGACAGCAGCAGTTCAGGGACCACGGGGACAGGGGCAGCAGGGAATGAAGAAGGAGGTACAGCCCTGGGAGTCAAAAGGTGGCAAAGGGAGGAATCTCAAGTAGGGTGAGCATTCTCACCATGAGAGGAACTGGGGAACAAGGTAGGATTTGAAACACTTTATCTAAATGTGGCACCAAACCCAGCTGAGAGAAAACTGAACCAGAGAGAGCAGCCAGGAAGAGGATCCAAAGGCAGCTATGCACAGTCTGAAGCCCCAGAAGGACTTAGGAACATAGGCAGGGATTGGAAATACAGGGTGCGGGAAGGACATGTAGCTGGGCACTCTGAAGATACCAGGAGGTGGCAGAGGTCTCCTCAGAGTCCTCACCCAAACCCTACCTAGGTCCTTGTTCCTCTACCTACCAGGTCCACGTACTCCAGCACCATGTAGTGGGGCTCAGTCTCGCGGCACAGCCCCAGTAGCCGTGCCACATTGGCATGGTTCAGCTTCCCGAACATCTCGAACTCCCTGCGGAAATCCAGCTGCTGCTGCTCGTCCTTGCTCTGTAGACTCTTTACCAGCACCAGGGTCTCAGCTGTGCCTTCCTCTAGGCCCTGCGCCTTGGCCAGAAACACTTCACCGAACTCGCTCTTTCCTGGGGGATGGCCTAGCTGTCAGCCAGTGGCATGCACCCAGGCTAGAGGCTACTGTCTTAGAAGAGGGGCCTATTTCAGATCTTTGGTGTCCCTTTTCCCAACCCAGTGGGAACCAGCCCTGGTTCTGCTGACCCCCCTATAAGGCATCAATGACTTCAAAACTAAAATGAACCAGGTGTTATGGTACCTGCCTATAATCTCAGCATTCAGAGGCTGAGGCAAGAGGATTCAAGTCTGAGCCAACCTAGGCAACGTGGTGACTTATCAAGACCCTATCTCAAAATAAAAACAGAGCCAGGGATATAGCACAGCACCTGCCTAGCAAGTGTAAGATCCTGAGTTCGATTCTCAGTACCAAATAAGTACAAAAATACATAAATAAATGTAAAATAAATAATACCTCTAGTCTGCCTCCCCTTTTCTGTAATGTATTTGGTTGTTGCAAAGTCTCACTATGCAGCCCCGACTCATGGTGATCCTCCTGTTTTCAGCCTCCAAAGTGCTGGGATTACAGGGGTGTGCCACCACGCCTGGACTCTGGCCAGCTGAGCCTGCCCTGGGGGTGGGGCTGGTAAGGCATGTGGTGCCAGGGATCAAGTCATGGTCCCTGTGCTTGCCTAAACTTGCCTAAGCAGGTGCTTTAGTCCACTGAGCTATCTCGCCAGCCCCCTTTTGTAATTTTACAAATTCTAAAATAGGGTTTTGCTAAATTGTGCAGACTAGCTTTGACCTTGAGAGCCTCCTGCCTCACCCTCCTAAGTAGCTAAAATTATAACAATCCATGCACCACCACATCTAGCAATAAGTCCAAGTTTTAATGCATGTTAGGAAATTTAGCTAGAAAACTCAATTTCTCATATATTTTTCCTAGAACACAGCTAACTTTAAGAGTCAACTTTGCCGGGCATGATTATACAAGCCTATAATTCTAGCATCCTTAAAGTTGAGGCAGGAAGATTGCAAATTCAAGCGCACTCTGGTCAATTTAGTCAAATAGCAAGACTCTATCTAAAATAAAAAAATGAAAGAAGCTGGGGATGTAGCTCAGTCTAATGGCCCTAGGCTCAATCCTTAGTATCAGGAAAAGTCAATTGAATGAAGACATTAAGGAATTAATACTATAGGAAAGACAAAGGAATGACAGGATATTTGGGCAGAGGTCTAACACACAGGGAACACTCCAGGTGAGAACGCCACCTTGTTCCTATTATCTCTGACATGCTAGGTTCCAGGGTTGCCAGGGTGAACTACAGCCCATCACCCAGCTTCAAGACAGGATGGGCAGCATGTGGTAGGCAGCAGGGGCAGCCAGCAAAACCTACCCAGCGTGGTGATGGGCTGCAGGCTGGACCGTGGGAAGTGCATCTTGTCACTTGTGCTGTGACGTTTGCTGGTGGCTGCAGGGCCAGAGCCCAAACTGGTCAAGGCCACTTCCTCCTGGATCTCTGCAGAGGGCTGCCCATTCTGCAAAGGCCCACCTAAAACAGGGACACAGTGGGTGCCATACCTAGTGAATGAGGACACACTATCACATTTTTACTTGGCAGAAAGTGCCATAAACATTTTTAATCCATTCAGGACATGGAGGCAGCCACAACAGTTCAACAAGAGACTCTCACAAAAGAGGACTGCTGGAAGTGGCAAGGACAAAGGATGTATTCCAAGTGAGAAGGAAGTTTCTGAAATGGATTTATGGCCATGCATCTTTATTATAACACATTTGTATTTTATTATAACACATTTTTATTCGAGCATTCACTATATATTTTGATCACACTATATGAACATATCAATGATCCAGTGCTTGGAGGGGAAGGCAGAGAATCAGGCCACTGGTCCAGGTGCCAATGAGGAAGTCTTAAACCAGGCTACTCAAAAGCCAAGGACCTGGCAATGAGCCAACTCCAAGCTCCTAGTGGGGCAGCCCCAGCTCCTGGCCCAACTGTTCATGGCACTCTCCTCCATGGTCGCAGGACACTTAGCACCCATCTTCCATCCACCCATTGCCCACCCACTCCACCCTACCTGAGGGATGCTCATGCTTACCATTGAGGCACTCCATCTCCGGCTCCTCACCCTCAGGCTGCTTTTGCAGTCGCTTGGCTTTGCAGCGCTTCTTGCAGTAGAACATGAGGCCCAGCACAGCGATAATGTAGGCCACAGCAGCTCCCACAGATAGTCCAATAGTCTGGATCATCTTGTAGGGGGGTGGGCTGCCAGGACCCTCTGAATCTTCTAGCACTGGCTTATCTGGGGGACAGAGAGGTGTGTCTGGGCAGGGGCTGCTGAGGAAACCAGGTCTGACTTTTTTATTCAGTTTACTATTTTGGCAATTTTTGGTTGTTCTTTTTTTTTTTTTTTTGTCTTTTTGAGACAGGGTCTCACTGCAGTTCAGGCTGGCCTAAGCTCACTTTGTAGCTCAGGCTGGTCTCGAACTCACCAACAATCCTCCTGCCTCTGCCTCCCGAGTGCTGGGATTACAGGCATGCGCCACCACGCCCAGCTTTTTTGGTTGTTCTGAGACAGGATCTCATCACAGAGTTCAGGTTGGTCTTGAACTCTGTGTAGCCCAGGCTGTGCTCACTTTGGCAACACATATATGGAGCTTAGGTTGGCCTCAAATCCTTAGCGATCCTCCTGCCTTGGCCTCCCAAGTACTGAGATTATAGGCATGTGCCACCATCCTTCTGACTTTTCTTTTCTTTTATTTTTTGTCTTTTTGAGACAGGGTCTCACTATGCAGTTCAGGCTGGCCTTAAGCTCACTTTGTAGCGCAGGCTGGTCTCGAACTCACAACAATCCTCCTGCCTCAGCCTCCCGAGTGCTGGGATTACAGACATGCGCCACCACGCCCGGCTTGACTTTTCTTTTAAAGATCCTCACCCTGCATACATGACATCCTTAGACAATGGGTGGCCCAACCAATTTAAAGAGACCAGGAGGTCACTACTTTCACTGGCTTCAATCAGGGCCAGTAGGTGCCCCACCGAGGTCATAGTAAGGCTCTGAAAATTAGCCTGACAAGCCAGCTATGTGTCAGAATTCAAGAGAGGAGACATATAAAAAACACCTGTCCAGGTGTGACACATACCTTGTTATCTGACACATTCTCCTGTTTTTGTACTGCTTCCCCCTTACCCTCCCCTTCCTACTCATCCACAGTGGTCTCTGTGGATGCTGTAAGAGGCTATAAGTAGAATCCCCTCCCACTTGCCAACCTCCTGAAGCTGAGGAACATGAAACTAATGAAAGCCCAGCTCTAAGCAAGGAACTGGCAGCTATGCAATGGTATGGAAAAGAGAACACAGCTGAATTCTGAACCTACCAGGAAGGTGGTTTAATGCCTCTGGGGGCAGGGGGTCAAGAAGTACAAGATGAGAGAGAACCCTGGCTCCCTACTTCCTGTGCAGTGCCCCAGCCATACCCACGACATAGAGCGGTGCCTCCGTGTGCTTGATGTTGCAGCTGTTGCCCGCAATGCATGTATAGCGGCCTGAATCCTCAGGGGCCACATCATGGATCACCAGGGAACCATTCTGGAAGATGTGCATCCTGCCAGGAGAGATGCCACAGCACTATCATTCCACCAGCTCCCCAGGACTGCAGACAGCCAAGGTGTGTGTGTGTGGGGATTCAGGGCCTACCTGGGTCCCAGCGTACTAGGGTCCAGGATGCGGTCTTTGCCCTTCCATTGGATGAGTGGCTTGGGGTCACCCTGGGCCTCGCACCGTAGCAGGGCTGTATGACCCTGGTACACTGTTGTGCGCTCTGGCTCCACCTTAAAGGTGATAAAAACTGGAGACAGACCAATGAAGGACAGTGAGCCAAGGCCAGCAGTGTGCAGGCTGCCACCCCAGCCCACTAGCCCTGGCCCCAGAGCCCTTCAGATCTGCACCTGCCACAGTGAGCTGCACATGTGCTTGGATCTGGCCCTGTGGCCCATTGGAAGCAATGCAAGTGTAGTTGCCAGCATCATCCCGGGTTACGCGGGAGAAGTGCAGGGTGCCAGCGTTGTCTGTCACCCACTCTGGAAGGCTGCTCCCATCTGCAAGGTGATGGAGGGAAATTACAAACCAAAATTACATGGGAGGCTAGCAATGCCCTCTGCCACTCACCTCTACTCAGAAATAAGCCACCGCTCCAGACTACTCAAAGGGCAGGCTCCTACTTCTGGGCCAGCTGCTGAAGTTCCCCATTATGTTTCTTCCAATCTTCTAGTCGCAGCTCCTTCTACTGCCCATTTGACATCCCACTTCAGCCAAATGGGAAATCACTTTGGCCAAGAACTAGCCCTGTCCTTATTATTATTACTATTATTATTGTATTATATTATTATTATTATTATTTTTGGCAGTACTGGGGATTGAACGCAGGACCCTGCGCTTGCCAGGCAAGTACTTATTCTACTGAGCTATCTCCCCAGCCCTAGCCTTGTCCTTATAATGCTGTCTATCATCTGTCACTCTGAGGACTAGCCCATCCCTACTTTGCCACCCTCCCAGCGTTTGGGTCCATCTGGAGTTCCAGGGCTCAGGCAGGTTGCCCAGACCTGAGCAAAGGGAGCCCAGAATCCACAATTGTATTTTCACTCCCATTGTGACGATGAATATGAAAACTGACCCAACTCTTTAAAACACACTTTGGCATTTAGCATCATGGGTTATAAAAATGTTCACATGCATTCATACATCATTATTTCATTTCTGAGTCTCTTTCCCATAGAAAATAAATTTAAATTCAGAAAAAAAAAACCCTAAACTTTGGCTTAAAGATATTTATTGTAGGCCAAGGAGATGGCTCAGTAGAATAAGTGCTTCCCTGGCAAGTGCAAGAGCCTGAGTTCAATCCCCAGTTCTGCCAAAAAAAAAAAAAAAAAGATATTTATTGTCTCTGGGCATGGTGCTGTACACCTTTAATCCCAGCATTCAAGAGGCTGAGGCAGGAGGATCAAGAGGCTTGGGATAGGAGTGGCTAACAAGCCAAATCTCCAACATTTAAAGAATATTTAAGCAAATCAAAATCAACCAAATCACTGGAATTTTATTACAATCATCAAAAACAATAGTCATGCAAGATACAAAAAATATGGGGAAACGATTAATAATGTCATATTAAAAAACACAGAGCTGGGCATGGTGGCATCTGCCTATAGTCCCAGCTACTTAGGAGACTGAGGCAAGAGGTTAGAAAGTTCAAACCTATTTAGTCAGATTCTATCTCAAAATAAGAAGGGCTGAGGAGGTTACTCAGAGGGAAAGCTTTGGATTTAATCTCCAATACTGTATCCCCCCACCACACGCACACATACACAAAGCAAATAAAATGACACAGAGTTGGGCTGGAGATGTCACCCAGTGGTTGAACACTTGCTTAGAATGTGTGACCTAGGGTTTCATTTCCAGCATCGCACACACGTGTACTATCTTTAATGACATATAGTTCTTTTTCTTTTCTTCCCCCCCCAAATATGCATTACTTATTCATTAAATTTAATAGAGCAAGCCAGGCATGGCAGTGTGTGCCTGTAATCCTAGTACTACAGAAAGGTAAGGCAGGAGAATGACAAGTTCAAGCCTAGCTTGGGCAACTAAATTATTTAAAATTAAAATGAAAATGAAAATTGAAAGCCTGGGGATGTAATTCAGTGCAAAAGCCCTGGGTTCAATGCCCAGCACTGCCAAAAATGAAAAAGTGTAATAGGTTAAACCATATGTACAATGAAATTGCTATGTAAAAATGAAGAGATGTAAAAACAAAAGAGGACCTATCTACAGGATGACGGAAGGTGGGATTATGCATTTTTTTTCTCCCAAAATTCTTCTGTAGGAGCCTTTGTGAGGAAGAGTGGGGACAATGAGAAGGAGGAGGAGAAAGAAGAGGAAGAGAAGGAGGAGGAGCTGTCACCTCATCTGGCATCATCTTTGAAGTTGTCTAATGCTGGAATCTGCTCTTTCCTGCTTCCTAAATGGACTGTACATCAGCCCTACATTTTCTACTTCACAGTTCCTGCAGCAGCACCAGGCACTCAAGACTCTCAGACACGCACACCTCCGACTGATGCACTACCTTGCCCACCCTGCACTCTCATGGTACCCACCTGCCCGCACCCACTTGATGGTGGGTTTCTCTCGACCAGTGGCTGAGCAGGGCACTGTGGCCTCTTTATCAAACTCCATGCATTGCAGCGGCTGGGGTGGTGGTGTGAACTTGAGCTTTTCTATTTCAGTAGAGAATAGGCATGTCGGGGAAAAGGAGGAACTAAGGCAGCAGGAGAGGCCCGAGACAGGCCTGCTCTACCTTCCCTGCTGCTCCCTGCCCATGTCCCGCACACTGGCTCACCCAGCACTTGAACGCGGGCCTGAGCCTCGATGCTGCCAGCAGGTGTGCTGCTCACGCAGCGGTACCATGTGCCATCGTACACCTCCACGCTGTTGATGCGCAAGGTCCCATTCTTGGAAACCTCAAACCGTGAGTCCTGAAGCACAGATGTGGGAACAGGAGCTCGAACACCTGAACCCAGCCCACCGTCTCCCTGGGGGCAGCCTCAGGGGAGAGAGCATTGGGGGTGAATGCAGAGAATAGTGTGGTAGGAGAAGATCCTCCATCACCAACCACCATGCCGCTCACCTCCAAGATGAGCATCTGGTTCCTATACCAGATGACCGTGGGCTTGGGGGTGGCCTGGGTCAGGCAATGCAAATAGCCAGGCTTTCCCTCCTCCAGTTGGCTATCCTGGGGTTTCTTGAGCCATGTGGGCACAGCTAGAGGGAGAGGAAAGAACAGAGAAGCCTGATTAGAATGTCCCCAAAAACAAAGACCCAACCCTGAGAAGTGCTACTACCCACTAGGCCCAAGCTCAGAAACCCTTGGCTGCCAGGCTGATCCCTGCAGCCGGCCATCAGCCCTTTTGTGAATCCCTCAGCACCAACACCTTTCCAATAGGATCTTAGTTACTGTCACAAATTAATTTTACAGCTAGGAAAACAAAAGTTCAAAAAGTAACAGTGATTTGCTAATACATGACAGGATTTAAAATGCAGTCTATGATTTCAATATATGAGCTCTTATTATACCGAATGAAATATGCCAAGGCCCAGTCTTCAGATTTCTACTCAAGCCACACCAGCACCCTAATGACCTTAAATCCCATAGGAGTGGATCATTCCGAAACCTATAGCCAGGCTCCCACTCTCCTCCCATGAGCTCCAGTCTGGAAATCTGTTGCCTTTTGGCATCTGCAAGTAGACACCTAACAGGCATTCAACCTTCATGTGTACAAAGGAGAATACACAATTTTCCCTAAAACCTGCTCATCCATTTTCCCTATCTGGATTAAAAAAAAAAAAAAAAAAACTGTCCAGCCAATGACAGAAAGCTTGACTCCTTCTCTACAGTCCTCCCCACCCCAGTGAATCCCTCTGCTCTACACCAACCCTATCTGCTTTAGCTCTGGAATCTACTTTGAACCTGATACACTCTCCCTCCCACCACTAGCTCCTTCATTCAAGCTCCTTCAACAGCTCCTGTGGATTGTTATTGGGGTCTCACTGACCTCACCTTTATACTCTTTCCTCTGACATACTTCTCTTCTCTGAACACCCAGAAGGATCCCCTGAAAAGCCAGTTTCCTATTCAAAACCTTGAAAGGGTTTCCCACCTGACTGGGCGTGAAATATCACAACTTCACATTTACAGAGCTCTTTTCATATGCAGATCTTTGCAAATTTACCCACTTGGAAAGATAGCAGTAATGCAAGACTAAGTGGGAAAAAAGCCATTGTAAAATAGTTTGGATATGTGTTTGTGTGTGTGTGTGTGTGTGTGTGTGCGCGTGCGCACGCATTTTGTTTGTTGTCAGAGGGTCTCATTACATAGCCCAGACTGGCTTCAAACTCACTGTAATCCTCCTATCTCAGAGCCGGGCGTGGTGGCGCATGCTTGTAATCCCAGCACTCGGGAGGCTGAGGCAGGAGGATTGCTGTGAGTTCGAGACCAGCCTGAGCTACAAAGTGAGCTTAAGGCCAGCCTGAACTGCATAGTGAGACCCTGTCTCAAAAAGACAAAA
>PVKA01015872.1:0-34951 GCA_004027165.1 Ctenomys sociabilis
AAAAAAAAAAAAAAAAAAAAAAAAAAAAATCCTGCTGAGGATGTGAAAATGCTTTGAATTTTGCACATGTGTACATTATTTCATGGCTTACAAGGCATTTTAGAGACCCTGATCATAAAACCAGCACTTGCGCCAGGCATGGCAGTGCACATCTGTCATCCCAGCATTGGGACGCCACAGTCAGGAGGACCATTGCTAGTTCAAGGCCAGCCTGAAGTAAGAGCAAGGCCCTGTCTCAAAAACAGAAAAGAAGGGCTGGGGATATAGTTTAGTAGCACAATGCCTGTCTACCAAGTGCAAGGTATTGAGTTCAATTTCCAGTATCCCTCCCCTAAATAAAACCTTAAAAAAAAAGGCTTACAACTCAACAGACAGACAGGTAGCTCAATTTAAGAAAGGAGTGTGGCCAGATGTGGTGGTGCACGCCTGTAATCCCAGCACTTGGGAGGCTGAAGCAGGAAGATTGCTCCGAGTTTAAGACCAGCCTGGGCTACAAAGTGACATCAGGCCAGCCTGAACTGCATAGTGAAATCTCAAAGACCAATAAATGAATAAATAATTAAATGACTGTGGACAGGATATCATGTCTACATCTTGTACGATGAATAACCACTAAGACAACAATATGCAATGTATTAATTATTGAAACTGTCCTACTAATCAGTTTTGAATAAATAAATAAATGAGCCAGAAGACAGGCATGGTTTTAATCCTGGCACTCTGGTAGGCTGAGGCTGAAGGATCATGAAATTTGAGTCGAGCCTGAGTAATTCAGTGAATCTTCTTTAAATAAAAATAGGCTGGGATCTGGGGAGACAGCCCACTGTGGATGCTCTGGGTTCTGTTCTCTGTAGTGGGGGCGCAGAGCACTTGCCAACCTAGTGTAAGCCTCTGTGTGGTTTGAGGGTTTTGCAAGGGAACAAACAATACAATACAGGACATATTTTATAAGATTATTTTATAATGAGTCACCGAAAAAATCATACACAACTGTGCAGAAAAGCTGTCCACACATTAAAGACCCAGGAACCCAGCTGAGACCTAGATCCCAGGGCAATGTCCTGCAGGAGACCACCCCTGAAGACCAAGAGGCCATAATAGTGCCTCCCACGAGGGTACCTGGAGGCCGAGAGCTCACCGCAATGTCTCATGCAAGCCTTCTAATGGATCTGTGCTAGAAAGGTCCCACGGTTAGTGTTGGAAGCTAGAAAGTCTGTGCCAGCAGGATGAAGGATCTGTGCCAGCAGGCTAAGGGATCTGAGCTGGAGCCAGGAAGCGACGCTCAAGGTAAGCACCAGAGCTCCTCCAAAAAGTAGCACAGCCATCCTCAGCAACAGAGCTCAGTCCAGAGCTCCTCTGACAAGAACAGGAAAGTCAGCATGATGAGATCCTCTAGCTGAATAGCCCAAGAGGACCAGCAGCTTCCAACAGCTTCCCTACCAGCCTCTCTGCAGCTTCTCCAGTTCTGCCTCGAGGCTGACAAGCCCTCAGGTGGGCCTCCCATACCCAACACCTCCTCAGCTGGGTGTAACAAGTTGACCCCCAGTTAACGATCCACTTCAGCCCTTAAGTCTGAACCCCTACACTATATTGAGAAAATAAAGAAAAAAGAAAATAAAGAACACTACTTGTCTTCATCCCATCCCAGGCACCCTTCTCCTGGGGCCTCAGAGAACCCCACGAGTACCTTGCTAACAGATCTTAGTAAAAGTACCTCTGCATGACCATCTTTCCCACCAGACCGTCAACCTGCTCTGGTTCCCATCATGCATTGCCTGGTACTCAGAGGCTGAGCCTAGGGCAGTCAGATCTGCTGCTCTTGTGTCCCAGCCCTGCCCCTCCTACCATGAGGCAGAGCCAGAAGCTCCTCATCATCACATGTAAAACCAGGTCGTGTGGCCCCCTCTTGTCCCTCACTTCACTTCCATTTGTCTCCCCGTGCACCCTAAATTAGAACAGACAAAGAACTGCATATTCCTTGTGTAGATTATTGTTTCCCTAAATATCTATATGGCTTTCTCCACTTTCCAATCTCTGCTCAAGTGTCATCATACATGTACCCTTCCATGATCTGCTTATTTAGACGTAACTCCAATTTATTTTGTGTGTGTGTGGTACCAGGGATTGAACTCAGGACCTTGGGGATTGAACTCAGGACCTTGCACTTGCCAGGGAAGTGCTTATTCCACTGAGCCATCTCCCCACCCCGAAATAACTGTTTCTTAGGATGAATATAAAGCTAAAACAGAGGACATCTGTGTTGACTGACAGCTTTGAGCTCTAGATAAGTGCATTCCAACCATTAGTTTAGTTTCTCTAGGAAATGCCAAACTGTGTGGCATCATTCCATCTTCTCATCCTGGAGAAAGGAGGTGCCTAGGAATGAATGGGGTGGGAAATGGAAGACAGCGGTGCTCTATTCCCAGTGATTATCACTAAAGAATGGAAGTAAACTTTAAACACAGCCCAAGATACAAGCATACAAACCTATATACGAGGTAATACAGATTTGTCCAAAACCTGGGTAAAATGCTTTTACACATTAACATGGAAAATGTTCTATGATGCTTGTTGTTTATATCTAGATGTCCCAACACCTCATGGGACCATAGTTGGGGGTTTGGGGAGCTGACTGGACTATTGCAGTGTTAGATCAGTGTTGCTATTAGCGCTGGGGTCTGGCCAGAGGAGGTGGGTAACTGGGCCTGGCCTGGTGGACACAGCTCCCTCTCAGCTTCAGCAGCCAGCCCATCTCTTAAAACTGGAAAGATTCGGAGATGTTGGCTGAAGAAGCCCTAGAGGGCTGTAATCTTAGCTTGATTAAGGATTCAGTAGGAGCTCAAGAGGCCAGAAGACTGATAAAAAGGTGGACAGAAAAGACCAAGTTCAGAAGGTTTTAGATAAAGAATAAGAACTCCACTGGTAGCTGGAGTCCAGGCCATGTGTTACACTCTGGCAGAAAATTGGTCTACATTTTGATTATGTCTTGAGACTATGAAAGATATAAGGGTGGTGGATTAACTTGGCAGGAAAAATTTCAAGGAAGCCCAACACTTAGGGTGTAACATGAGTACTGTTGGAAACTTTTAGCCAGTTCTTTACTGGGAATCAAAAGCAAGTAGCATAAGTGACTGATGCTAAATATTTGAGTTTCATCAGAAAGGAAACTTCTATAAAGCTGGCGCCCACAAAGATGGAGCAGAAGAGAACTTGGCTGCTGAAAAGATTAGCACTGAAAAGAAGCCAAGTGAGGGTGAGGAGTGTCCATGTGAAGGAGATGGCAGTGAGATTTTCCTCCAGAAAGCTAATCTAAGGGGCCTCTAGCAGAAGTCATGTTGGGGCTCAGGCTCAGCAGCTATACGCTCTCTTCAGAGGACCGATCTAGAGGACCCCAGCAAAAGGAGTCCAGCACATTCATCACTGGTTCCATCTAGGCAAGAAGAAGCAAAAAATTGGTGCAGATTAAACGTAAGACCAGAGTGAAAGACGGACTGTGGTAAGATGGAGCCAATCTTAAGGAGATACAGTCCTTAAGGGACCGCAGGAGGGATTATAGCCACGTAGGTCCTAAACCTGCCTGCTCATGGAGGTTGCATGTATATAGTTATATAGACATATATATATATATATATTTTTTTTTAGGTCTTCCTCCACCTGATATATTTATTCAAAGACAAATTTTATTAATTAGTGTGCATAGTTTTGGCCATAAAATGATAAAGGTCCCTGAGATTTTGGAGCACTATTTTAGCTAAGGACTTTAAAAACTTTTTTTGGGGGGGGGAGCTTTTTTCTTTCTTTGGCAGAACCAGGGATTGAACTCATGCCCTTATGCTTGCCAGGGAAGCACTTATTCCACTGAGCCATTTCCCCAGCCCCAAGACTTTTTAAAAAAAATATGTTTTAGTACAAAGTCTATAGGGTCGCAGTACACAGATTGTTTTCAACCTCCCAAGGCTGGGATTCCACGCACATGCCACCCTGCCCAGTCTCAGTTGCTGTCTTGGCGTGCCCCTGGGGCATGGCCAGCATGGAACAGTGGGGTTCGAGCCCTGGACTTAAGCCACTGAGGTATCTGGTCAGCCCTCAGACTTTAAAGACTCTTGCTGAGTTTCTATAGCTGTTCCTGTGGCATTTTAGCCTCATTGAATAATAATAATAGTGATAAGCTACAGGTATAGCTGGAGAATGGTAAGGTAGCAGAAAAAAAAAAAATCAAATCAAATGGAAGACTCTTTGCCCTGAGCAGCTAGAAGGCAACTTTCATTACACTAGCAGGCTGCAGAACCCAGAGGTTCAAATCACCAGCCAGAGTGAGGTGTGAGTTCAGTTTAAATATAGTTTACAAGTAAGTAGTACAATGCTGATAGCAGGTTACTGCCTATTGGTTACATGGAATATAAGAATTATGTCATCTATTGTCAAGCAAGCTTGTACAGGAAGTGGGAATCACACACAGTTCGATCCCCAGCACCACAGGCCATGCCAGCCCCACACCCAGGATGGGCTGAGCTGATCAGAGTCTGGGCGTGGTGGCGCACACCTGTAATCCCAGTGCTGGGGAGGCTGAAAGCAGGAGGATCACTACAAATCTGAGCTGCATAGTGAGACCCTGTGACAACCAAATACATAAACACACACACACACACACACACACACACACACACACACACACACCCCAGTCACTTTGACCCATGCTTTGTTAAGGGTGGGCATCTGGGCCTAGACCATCAGGGCCGGCTACATGGCAGGCGGCATGAGCGTAGTCACAGGCTACGAACTGAGTTCCTGCTTTCGTTACGATAATGCCTACAAACCCACCATTCTCCCAGTGGGCCCTAACCTCTCCCCCTGCAGGCATTACAGAGCAGAGCCTTCTTCCTCTCTTTCCCCAGTTTCTTCAGTGCTCAGGAGCCCAGAGGAGGGAGTGGCCTGTAAAGGAAGTTGGCAGTGTGTAACTACAAAACATTTAGTAAGAAAGCTGTCAGAATGCAGGTCACACAGGATCTGGGGCAGTTCCTGCACAGGAAGGGAGCAAGTCTAGGGATCCCCACTAGGTAGAGCCTGCTGCAGATGCGGAGCCCATGCTGGAGGCCTTTCCACAGAGGCTGGGGCTGTTCTCCCACCGTTCCTGACTTACCAGCATGATAGATAGCGACACTCCTCCTCCAGGCAGAGGCTGGTGCCCCACCCTGGGTAGTCGGAAGTCCTGAGGCTTTTGGGTTCTGGAGGACAGCTGCAGGTACCATGTCTATTGGTCCTGCAGCGAATCTACTGAGGTCTGTATGTTGGCAGAACCTCCAGCAATCCGAGCACTTCACAGCATCCTTGACCTACAGCTGTAACACTGAGTGTTAAACACCCCGTTACGGCTAGTTCAGCTACTATGGACGATACCATGGGGCCATGTTCCTGTCGTGATTGTTACGTACGGGCAGGCCCTCCTCATCCTGAGTAGACCAAAAGGTCAGGAACCAAAAGAGCAAGAACAATTTTGTTGTTGTCAGATGCTTGATGCATCCCCATCAGTGCAAACAAAGAAAGTCCTGAGGGGGGCTGCTAGAGAACCCGAGTGACAATCGAAACATCTGCAGTCGGCAGAAGCATTTGGCCCTGCGTGGAACCCAGGAAGCAAGAAATACTTCCCATACCATGGTAGGGTGGGACTGAAGTAGGCGAGGGGGACCTAGAGTGTGATAGGAAAGGACCAGAAGGGGAAACACAGCCAACAGTTTTGCCCAAGACTGGGTTTGCAGACAGAAGTAACTGATGGGTACTATTAACTAGGTGCAGGAAGCAGGAGCCAGGGTCTCATTTAGACTGATTAGGGTTATGATGGGGCTTGTACCCTAACTTTGAATTTGAAATTTCCAGTGTCCTGGATTTGCAGCCTCTCCTAGGCTGTTTTGACATATTATCCACAGAAAAGTCATCTTCATTTTGGTTTAGGCAGCCAGAAGTAAGCAATCCAAGAATTATGTTTACATAAGTAAGGAAAAATGCAGTCCCTTCGCAGGGACTTCAGTCCTCCAGGTCCTGGCCCAGAGACAGATGGAAAACACCAGGATCAGCAAGAAACCAAACCTTGAACAGCACGGCAGTGCATTGAACATAGTAACAGTGTTAGTGTAAGGTGACTTTACAGGAGTTGCACTAACAAGATGATCGCAGGAAGGAATTATCAACCATTTTAGACCATGGAGAAGCCATTTGGGGAACCCAGTATTAAAGTTATATCAACATAGACAGGGACAGAGCAACCCTGCAAGGAATCTCCTGCTCCCCTGGGGACACAGCCCAAACTCCTGCAACCTTCACCAAATCAAACTGAAGAAAAGGAATCTGCAGCCCAAACTGGATAACAGAACATCCTCCAACGAAAGCAGGCAAGCAGGGGAGACAGCTCATCAACATAAGCATCTGCCTGGCAAACACAAGGTCCTGAGTTTGATCCCCAGCACCAAACAAACAAACAAAAAAATCAAGGCAGGCACTGCCCATTCAGTCCTCAGCCATGTGTTGTCCTGCAGCCTCCACAGTAACAGGAGCAAGGCTTTGAGTGTGTGTTCTCTTCAAGTGGTCTCCAGAAGATTTGCCTCATCAGGGCAGGCCTCCAGCAGCTGTCTGGAAGTGCTCACTCGATCCTGCAGTTACGACTTTAGGGCGGGATCTCTGTCGATCATTTCGGTGCCCTCCGTCACTCCTGAGCAGCTAGAGTGTCAGCCCCCACGCCCCCACGAGATGGTCCAGTTGTCCATGCACGCATGTGAGGGCCGTCTCTGTGCACCACAGGCAATCACATTGTGTGCAACACTGCTCATTGGCTCACTGCCTGTTCCGGTGTCAAAGCAATGTACATCTCTACTGGGATGGACAGTGACTGCCACCCATTGTAGGGTTGGGCCATGGACAGATATTATCAGTACATGCAGCAGCAACAGCCGGAGACCCCTCTTTGCTTTTGCATAGGTGGGTTCCTGGGACCAGAACTGTTGCCAGCTGCCTAGCCAAGAAGAGGCCCACTGTTGGAGGTAGGTCTCCAAACATGCAAGAGTGGGGGCCAGTGTTACCCCACTCCTGGGACAGGCTCTTCACATCTGTACCCAAGCCCTCTGCTTGCCCCGTGATTCCTCACAGGCAAGCAGAGCAGTGCATAACATTGCCATTTCTCAATCAGGGAATGTTAACTCAGGGCTGTGGATATAGCTCAGTGGCATAAGCACCTGCCTGGCAAGCGCAAGGTCCTCAGTTCACTCCCTGGTACTGCCAAAAATAAAAATTAAAGAAAGGGGAATGTCAGCTCTCAGCTCCCTTCCATAGCTGTGACTCAAGCCCGACAAGGTGCTTGTTGTCCCTGTCTTTGCCATCGGCCTCAGCCAAATCCACCATCACTCATGCTGATAGTTAGGATACATGGCAGCCTAGGGCCAATGACTCACAGGGCTTGCACCTGCGCCACAGCCCTCTGGTCCTGAAAAGCACTTCCGCTGTATCTCTCCAGCAAGCAGCTTCCTCTGTCTGCGCAGCCCCATGTCATGTCCCTTTTGGTCATGTGGCCTGAGGGGTACAGCAGGTAGCTCGGGGCAGTCCACATGTGCCTGTAGTTGGGGTGTTGTCGTGGGTCTAGTCTTGCCCAACTATCTAGCACCCAAGGATTTGTCAGGCAAGTCAGGTTCCTGGACCTTGCTTTAAGTTTTGTCCCCATGCCAGCAAAGCTTCCTTCTGACCACTAGTGGCCTTCAAATGTGTAAGGCAATCAGGCTAACATAATCAATGTAAAACAGTGACAGGGTGTGTGGCCTGCCCCAGGTGGTCAGGTCCTGGGCCATCAGGCTATGACACAAAGTTGAGCTATGTAGCCTTGTGTCGACATCCGGAAGGTCCACTGTCTGCCTCTTGGGTGAAGGCACATTGATCCTGACTACCAGCCATGTTACCGGGTCTTGGGGGTCCCGGGAGACCAGAGGTCACATTAAAATTGACCATATAAAGTCCCCCAAAAAGTCACTGGACCATATACTGTGTGAAATGTGCATTAATGTTGATCAATACCAGAAGAGAAAACAACCCAGATTGCTTTACAGGATCTACTGCATACATGAAAAAGATACAGAGGTCTCCACACAGTGGTGCAGAAGACCTAGGCGACTTTGGGGATCAGGCACCTGCCCACGGCATGTGTGCTGTCTGTGTCCCCAGTTGCTGAATACACACTGGGGGTGGACATACTGACTGGTACTCAGCTTGGCACAAAGCAGGGAGAATTCCAGGGATGAATTCACATGGGAAGAGCTAGTCTGAGGACATTCACACCCAGAACCTCTGACTCTCCTATGAGCCACATGGGTTGTGCACATGAAGCAGCAGCATCTGTCTGGGGACCATGAGGAGAGAGGACAGAATGTCTTCAAGTTAAAAAAGCAGGTGTGATACTCATGGCACAGAGCTCTTCGGGATGGCACATGCAAAAGGCAGACAGGCCGAGGTAATGACTATAAAGTCCTGGCAGGACCAATTTGCCTTCATCTGGGAGGACAATGTTGCCACTAGGCTACTTACACAGTGCAACCTCGCGTCATGACCTGATGGCTCAGGACCTGGCCAGCTGGGACCTCTATGTCACTTTATAGTCACTTGCATGGCCCGTCTGGGGCTGATAATATGCAGTTAAATCCCCAGCAGATGTCCCAAATAGTTAGTAGCCAAGCCAGCACACTCCTCATGAGATGAGCTCTGCAATGTAGGGATTGGAGCCCCATTTTATAAGCAATTATAGAGCCAGGCGTGGTAGTGCACACCTGTAATCCCAGCACTTACTGGCTCAGGCAGGAGGATCATTGCAAGTTCCAGACCAGCCCAGGCTGCAAAGTGAGCTCAAGGCCAGCCTGAGCTGCATAGTGAGACTCTGCTCAAGAAGACAAAAAAGGGCTGGCCAAAAAGTTTAGCAGATCCCCAGGCCTGCAGTGCCAGCCCTGACCCCGGAGCAGCTGAAACGGCAGTTGAGACTGGGTGTGGACTGGGTATGGCGGCGCATGCCTGTAATCCCAGCTCTTGGGAGGCTGAACACAGGCAGATCACTATGAGTCCAATCTGCATAGTGAGACCTTGTAGACCCTGTACTAAAACACCAAAAAAGAAAAAAAGATACTATATTGCTACTATTTTTCATTTATCTTCTTGTTATATTTTCCTGCTAGGTGTGATTAAGACCAAGATAAAATAAGACTTGTGTGATGTGTGTTGCCAGTTGCCTTTAGTTTTGGTTTCTAAGCCTCACTTGTTGAACACTCAGATAAAGCAGCTTTATTATTTTTTTAATTAAATTTTTTTTGTTTACTTATTTGGTACAGGGTCTCACCACACAGCTTGGACTTGTAGCGATCCTCCTATCTCAACCTTCCTAGTGCTGGGACTGCAGGGGTGTGCCACCATGCCTGCCATCAGTGGCCCACACAGCATGTGGTACTGGGGATTGAACCTGGGTTCTTGTGCTTGACTTTTTTCTTTTTTGGACAAGGTTTCACGGTGCAGCTCAGACTGGCCTTGAGCTCTCTTTGTAACCCAGACTGGCCTCAAACTCAAGATGCGCTGGGATCACAGGAGTATGCCACCATGCCTGGCAGAGTCTTTTTTTTTTAAATCTGTGTTCTTGGTATCATGTATGAGAGGCCACTATGAAGTCCCCTGTCACAAAGGCTCTCCTCTACATGCTGTCTTAAAGAGTTTTGAGTTAATTTCTGCACATGATGTTAGGTGAGGCCCCACCTCATTTTTTTGGGAACCGGGGATTGAACTCAGACCCTTGTGCTTGCCAGGGACACACATATTCGACTGAGCCATCTCCCTGGCCTCTTTTCTTTTTTTACCTCATTCTTTTGTTTGTGGATACTTATTCCCAATGTCACTCATTGAAAAAACTGAATTTCCCTCAGGGAATGATCCCGGCACCCATGTTGAAAATCATGACCATATGCAGAGCAGAGGAGCCACGTGGTCATCAGGGAAAGGGTTTCTGTAAGGCCTTGAGAGAAACGTTCAGGGCAGGCTTCGCTGGAATGGAAAAACAGAAGATGGGGGAAATTCTGGAGAATCTGTGGGTCAAGGAAAGAATGTTGCTTCCGCCCTAAAGACAGCTGGAAGCTATGGGAGGGGTGTGGGCAAGGAGTGACATGATCCCGTTTATATTCCTACCCTGGCTTCCATGTTAGGAATAGACTCAAGAGGCCAGGGCAAAGCAGATCAGCAAAATAGGAAAAGCTGGGACCTGGACCAGGGGGTGAGAGAAACATAAAAATAAGCCAAGTACTCTAGATTGGGACAAGAGGAGAGATGGCTTGAGGGCATAACAGGAACCAGAAAGACATTACCCTCTGCAGATGCAAAGGTAGAAAAGTCAGACTCTGCTTTTGAGAACAGAGCCCCAGGGCACCCTGCTGGAGAAAGGTTACTTACAGAAAAGGCTTCCTGGATTCCTTCCACAGTGCTCAGCTGCTCCTGTGGTGTGGCACAAGGGGCCTGAGTGTTGACTGGAGCTGATGGCAAACCCAATGTTACTCACATGGTGCTGGCTTTACAAGCATGCACAGTGTAGTTGTGGGGGTCAGGAAGGCTTCCGACCAGATCCCAGAAACACATGGAGGCCAGGCGGTACACCTGAGGGCAGTATGTAAGGGAAAAGGCCGGAAGTGCAGTGCAGACCCCAGAGGGTGGCAAAGCCAGGAACATGAAACGTGAGGAGAGCCACAGCATAAGCAAAGCCAGCCTGAGACAAGCCCTGCAGGCTACCACCACCAGCACTGCAGTAGGTGAGGGGCTGCCCAGGCCAGAGGCGTTCACATCTCACCAGTTTGTCCTTGGTGCTGGACAAAGAATTATGAGATTTTTAAAAAATTATTTATTTAGGGGCAGCCAGATAGCTCAGTGGACTAAAGCACCTGCCTAGGCAGGCACAGAGACCAGGGTTCAATCCCTGGTGTGTTTTGACAGTCCTGCTCCAGGGTGCACTGAAATGGCCATTGAAACTGGGCACTGTGGTGTGTGCGTGTAATCTCTGCACTTGGGAGGCTGAAAACAGGAACACTAGAAGTCCCAGCTGTGTAGTGAAACCCCATACACCTTCTACTAAATATATTTTTTTAAAAAATTGATACAAGGTTTCACTACACAGTTCAGACCTGTGGTGATCCTCCTGTCTCAGCCTCCCCAGCTCTGGGATTACAGGCATGTGCTACCATGCCCAGTTTCAGTTGCTGGCATGGTGCACCCACGGTCCAGGACCAGCACTGTATACAGTAGCAGGGATTGAACGCAGGTTTTTGCGCTTGTAGGCAGGCATCTAGACTGCTCAGTTATCTCCCCAGCCCAGAACCTTGAGATTTAATATTTGCCCTGCTCAGTCTTGCTTTGGTTTTTTACTTTTGGGTGTACTGGCAATCAAATGCAGTATCTTAACACATGCCAGGTAGGTGCTGTGCCACTGAGCTAAACTAGCCCCATATTCCATTGGTTTCTAGCCCACTTCTCCCTTTTGGAATGAGAACATCTGCCCTCCCCCTCAAGTGTTTTGTTTTTCCTTTTGATTTTCACAAGGGCTCACAGCTAAGAATTTGCCCAAGTCTCAGGAAACTTGAGTTGGGACTTTTCAGCGGTTGAGGACCTTGGTGACTCTTTAAGAAAATAGACTCAAGGCCTCTTGCATACAGATGCAGATGAGCTAGAGGGGCTGAGGTGGTGTGGCTTATGCCTAGGTAAGCCCCTAAACCCTCACAGTCATGGATGGAGCTGGGAGATGACTCAATTACTGGGGCACCATAGCCAACTAGAGAGTGGGTGGGTTCTGGCTGAGCAGGAGGGCTGTCGCCCTTGCCAGCTCTGGAACTCTGCTTGCTTTGCTGGGAGCAGCTTTTCTTCACTCAAGCCCTTCTACCATGGCCTTGGAGCTGGCTAAGGACTGAAACCTCTACAAACTGGGCCAAACTAAAGCCTCTCTTCTTTAAACTGTGCTAGATTTTGTTCCAGTAAGGAAAGTGACTAAAATGTTTATGCTGAATTGTGGTATGACTTAGATACATTTCCTTCCTAGTGGAAAAGTATGTCATAATTCTGGGAAACAAATTACTCATATATAGCTCTCTTGTATTCAGGAGACTTATGTGTCCACACACTTCATGACTCAGTTATCTATCTCATTTTAGGATGGGGCTCAACCCACCCTAGTGTTCCGAAATAGGAAGGACCTCAGGTACATGACACTGCCCCACTAGTGACTTTTTTTTTTTTTTTTTTTTGGTGGAACCAGGGATTGAACTCAGGCCCTTGCACTTGCCAGGGAAGTACTTACTCCACTGAGCCATCTCCCCAGCCCTACTAGCAACTTTTAGATGCTTTAGACATAAGAAATGCTATCTTCCTGAGATACTTCCAAACAGGAAAATGTTCACCATGAACCGAAATTTCTTATCCAACCTATGGGTTGTTTCTCTGCAGACCCTTGATGGACATCCAAGTTATGTGGTACAGGCTTAAGGAACCAAAACCAAGGTGCACACCTAGAACATTCCCAGAGAAGATAATGGTTCCTTCACAATGGTGACTCAGATAAATTGCAATAAATTGCAGTTTTCTTCCAATAACAATTAACTTTGGAATTTAGGGTTGATCATTCCAACTGGCAAGGAAGCCCTCAACTGTAATGTAGTTTAAACCTAGATAAGATACCCACACAGTTTGCCCAGGCGTGTGCACACTACGGCTCTGCAGCCAACCAAAATCATAAGCTCAGGACCAGTAACAATTTAAAGGAGCAAAGTTTAGTTTTTGGTGGAACCAGGCCCTTGTGCTTGCAAGGCAAGTGCTTATTCTACTGAGCTATCTCCCTGGCCCTGGGGCAAGCTTATTAAAAAAAAAAAAAATCCAACTTATTGGTCAGAAAGCCACCCAAGAGGATCCATGTGGGAGGCTTCAGAAAGGTGAATACCCATGGTCCTGCCCTCAGCTCTTTTGTTTGGGGAAACAGTTCCTCCTGGGGTGACACCTGATGGGACCATCATACACAGACCCCAGGCTCTACAAACCTAAGCCAGGACACTGCTCACCTGCACACCCCTTGGTCATGAGGGGTTACGTACAAGATTGAATAAGGGATGTACAATAACAGTGACCTGGTGTAGACTACACATTGGAATGTGTGGATATGGATGTGTATCTTTATGCTAGTTCCAAGTGGTCACACATTCCCTTGCCTTGCTAATTGCTCTCCTATGAAGCTTTAACTTCTATCAGGTTAGCCAGAAACTCTGATAAAGCCTTTACCTTCCCATAGCTGCCCTAGTTGCGATGGGAAGATACAACTTGTTATGTGGCTTTCCTAAATCAAATAGATTTAATAGACAACTCAGGACCAACATAGTGGGTAAAATTTTTAAAAAGCCTAGTAAGTGGGGGCAGTAATTCAGGTAAACGTCTGCTAGACCAAGTAGACCTTTCTCTAAAATATCCAACATCTTTGGTTATGGTTAACACTTACACCCATCATACCAGGAGTCAACCTCAGGACCTCACACATGCTAGGCAGCTGCTTGTGCCACTGAGCTATCTCCCCAGCATTGCATACAATACAAAATGATTAAGGCTCACATAGGGCCAGCCGGATAGCTCAGCAGACTAAAGCTTAGTCACAGCCTATCTGCCAGGAATCCTGAGTGCCATGCCTGACCCACCCCTGGGGCATGAGATGACAATTGGGATTGGGCAAAGTGGTACATGTCTGTAATTTCAGCACTTGAGAGACTGAAAACAGGAGAATTAGTCAATCCTACATTAAATAATTTTAAAAATTTTTAAATAGGCTCACATAAACGGGTAATTTTGTTAATAGGTGCTTTCTCAGAGAAAGAACCTGAAAACTATCCCAGATAGTTACTAGCACATTGCTTCTAGCATTTACCCAAATGATAAAAAAAAAAAAAAAAACAAAAAACAAAAAAAAGTTAACTCCTAGATAATCAGGAATAAACCAAGTAAGTGCAAGGGACCACATTCATGCCGAATAGCTTGGCTTGAGCAAACATCCTTATTGTCCAAACTGGTGAAACAAATGCAAAGGAAACCAAGCCCTTTTTAAAAATGTGGGCGATGCACAAGTGTGGGGATGTGCTATTCTATAGAAGTTGACTTAGTTATTACAGTAATCCCCTGAAGTGTCAAAAAATGCATTTAAAGCTGGGCATGGTGGCACATAACTATTATCCCAGCACTTGGGAGGCTAAGGGAGGAGTGCCAGTCTGGACTGCAGTGAGTGGAAGTCAGCCTGAACTAAGACAGTCACAGCTGCAGTCAGTTGTGCTGCCACCAGTTTTAAGACTTGCTAACCTTGGAAGATAAAATTTGAAAACTGAATGTGTACAATGCAAGGTGTAGATTATACTAGGGAAGAATCCTACATAGCTACTTGGCTTTATTGCCAATGTGCCTAGCTCTGCATATTTGAGAAACTAAAAACCGTCATGTTCCACCAAACCTAGCCCAGCCCAGCAGGACTGTTCTTGTATCTCTAATACATGAAATCCTCACTGGCCTCAATTCACAAGCTACAATCCCTGCTAGATACCTCTGCACCTGCAACAGCTTCCTAGAGCAGTCATCATGACCAACTTGGCAATTTTAAGAGACAGCTATTATTCTCCCTCAAACTATTGCCCCCAGACCCCTGCTTTCCACATACTCCATTCATCTTGGCCCATTCCGATGATCTCCTGGATGAGTTTTTGATGAGTTTTTAAGTGCAGTGTTCTCAATTGACATAAAAAATCTAACCACATGAAACTTTGATGTCGGACCCAGTGACTGAAGTCATGCAGCAAGATTGTACTAGCCTTTCTGTCGAATGGCATGCAACACTCACTGCTATAAGACTGAGAACTCATGAAAAAAAAAAAAGGCTGCTTTGGTCACATCAACAATTTGAGTGCACATGTTGGTCAAAGAGCAAACTGAACACTCACTGGCACATACTTTATAGGTGCTTTCCTGGAGGAACACAATACTAAACAAAAACGCAGTACTGATGGAGCTTCTTGCACTCTGCTTGTGCAATCAATGGTGCTACTTCACCCAACTCAAACATTTCCATAGTAAATGCAAAACGTGTACTTTTGTATTCTCGGTGAAAAGGTTCAGATCATTCCCTCCATTTATTTAACCTTTATTGCAGAAATCTTAAAATTTGCTCTAAAGTGCCTAGTCATACTACTTAAAAGACTAGGAATTATATTACCAGAACATTGTAGGTTTACACAAAGCTCCTACCTAATGGGTGTTTGTGGGGCTGTCTCTAGGGTATAGAGTAGCAAGACAAAAGAACACACACTGGCTAAAAATATTGGCTTTAAAAAAAGGTTGGCCTGAGCTCAACCAGAACAAGTAAATCTGAGCATAGAAAAGACAGGTATTACACAGATGTGGAAATTAAGTAAAACAGGTCATTTTTGAAGTGGGTCTTGCCATCCCTTGAACTTCAGATCTCCTGTTTAAGTCTCTGGGCAGCTCTGATTACTGGTGTGTACCATGCCTTACTGAATCTCAAATATGAACTCTCAAATTGGCAGAAGACCAAAGGTGAAATACCTCAAAATAGACAGGCTAAAGAGGACCTGGATTATTATAACGCTGGGCCAATCAGAAGGCTGGGTCACTTTCTATCTTACCCCAAAACACTCTAATGCAGTAAAGGACAGATCCCTTTCTAGGGGAGTTTAATGAAATCTATACCAGATGACAAATGTTCTGTGACATACCTAGGTGCTGGACCAGGTTTTTTTGGTATTTAGTATAGGGTCTTTAGAATCTACGGGGTCTTACTATGTCCATTGGACTTGTAGCAATCCTGTTTTTGGCTTCCCAAGTGTTGGGATTACAGGCGTGCACCACCACACCCAGTCTCAATCGCCTCTCAGGATGCCCCAGGATTGAACCCCTAGCACCTGCGTCTAAGGCAGGCGCTTTAATCTGCTGGGTGATTTGGCCGGCCCTGGACCAGGTTTTTATCTCTTGCTAAAATCAAAACTGTACAATTTACATGGTTGAGAATGGAGCTAGAAAAATCCAGGGAACACTAACTTAAATTTTCAAATTGCAGGATCAGAATTTTATGTAAAGTGGACAGTTTAACAATCCCAAGTAAGCCGGGCATGATGGCGCATGCCTGTAATCCCAGCACTCGGGAGGCTGAGGCAGGATTGTTGTGAGTTCGAGACCAGCCTGAGCTACAAAGTGAGCCTAAGGCCAGCCTGAACTGCATAGTGAGACCCTGTCTCAAAAAGACAAAAAAACACCCAAGTAGACATTTCTAAGAACATGCCACCCGGGAGTTGTAGCTCAGTGCTAAGAGCATTTGCGAAGACCTTGAGCTCAAAACCTATTACCCATCCCTAACCAGACAGAATTCCAAACCACAATTATTTGCCAAACATTCTCCCCACTAGTACTGAAAATAATCTAAGTGAAAGAAAAAACAATCGAGTCACACATTTCAGCTATTCTCAGACCCATGTGGTAGCTAGAGTTAACGTAACTATCCCAAGGGGAGGAGACTTGATCTGCTTTCCCAATCTCTATGAACTTTCAGTGGATATAAAGTTTATCTTTCTTGCATACAATTCAACCCAAGAAATACACTATCAGGAACTAAACTATAGAAAGACTAATAAGGTTAAGAGATAAACAGTACTTCTTTTGTGAACTGAATTGCACCAGCAATTTTTCTCTTCGTTTTCATTTATTTAACACAGTTCTCAAAACATTTGAGTGAAATTGGGCCTCCTTTGATAAACAAAGGACCTGAAAATAATATTTAAAAAATGAACAGGCAGTCTTCGGTTCATCCACGACACACATGTAGTGTTCCCTTCTCTTATCCTGTACTTTGAAGCACCCAGTTTTTTAATGGTCTAAAAGCTAGAAGAACAAGAGTACATTTGTGGTGGAATGTATTGTCATTTGTTGATAACTAGTTGAAATACCATTATTCCCTTTTAACAGCTTCAAGAAATTGCCTTAAGGCATACACAATGTGTAACTCTTTTCTTATTCCCTGCTAAACATAATACAGATTACATAAAGGCTGACAAATCCACATTTATATAAGCATTAAGCATTTGCTGCATTGAGAAACTTAGTTCTAATACTAATAGTACAGAGTTACAGAGCATATTTTTTAACACTTAGTTGCAGGTATATTAAATATGGTTCATATTTCATGGACTGAAGGAAAACGTATTTTTGCCTTTGAATTTACTGATGACAAATCTGAATAGTTCTGCTAAGCATCAATGTTAGAAAGAAAAATAAAAATCAAACTTTATTGTTGCTTTTTGCCATTTGGTAGCATTTTTACACACAGGCTTCAATCTTCAGATTACCCTGGATTCAGTAGAAAAACCTTTTAAATGAAGTTTTTGTACAATAGAAACTTCTCAGCAGTCAAAATTTAAGACTGTAAAAAAATACATGCAAAACGTACTTCTCTGAAAACACTTAACTTTGAACAAAGCACCAAACTACACAAATGCAGAATGAAAACAGCATTTCAACTCCACCAAAAGTAGTCATCATAAAAGGTGTAAAAGTCACCTAACTTCACTAGGCACTGTTCACTTTTTAAACAGACAATAAAAATATTGTCCACAAACAACATCCCAGCTCTATGGCAGGTTTCAGAAAGTCTTCATCTTCATGCTTTAATAGCGACCTGGCAAGAAGAACACAATCATGTTTTAATTGCTTTTTAAAATAAGGTAACTACCAACTATGCTACCCTGCCATCAGGAAATTATAAAGAGCTGATACCCTTCCAGTGAGAAGACACTTCCACAGAATTGTTAATACTATGAATGATGTTAACTAATGGACATAGCTCAAGAGTTTATTTAACTTTATCAGAGGTAGTGTTCTAACCACCTTTTTTTTGGTCTTTTTGAGACAGGGTCTCACTATGCAATTCAGGCTGGCCTCAAAGTCATATAACCGAAGTTCAGAATTTTCAAGACACCTAAAAAAAGGCTCAATAGTGATAGAATATCCTGTACTTATAACATTTATGGACTCACAGTGGGCATAAAAATTAGATTGAGAACTGCCTAAATTTCTTACAAAAGGAAGTTACTAAGAAAGTCCTAGTATATGCACAAAATTAAAAACTTACGAGGTGAGTAGGATCGAGATCTAGAGCGTGATCTGTATCCTCCACGACTGTAATAAGGAGAAGGTGACCGCCTTCTGTAAAAAAAGAAAAAGAAAAAAAGAAAAACAGAATTGTCTATGATGACCGTGATCACTATTGTGTATCTAAAAAGGACCAATAAAGCCCAATTAAAGAAAAACAAATTAAAATGTTTCTAAGAGCACAAACTAAATGGCATCAAGTCTGTAACACAGAGCCAGCCAAATATCTCAGTGGATTAAAGCACCTGCTGGGGACCTGGGGATCCCTGGGCCTACAGAGCCATAGTGCTACCCCTGCTCCCAGGACACGCTGAGACAGAAATTAAGACTGGACCTGGTGGCTCACACCTGTAATCCCATGTCTTGGGAGGCTGTAAACAGGCAGATCATTAAGCAATTTTAAACTACCAAAGTATTAATAGGGCAACATCTTTGTGAGTTTTACTTATTTGTACAGATTTAAAATTTTCTCCTGGCATACCTGTAAATCTGATCTCTGTCTTGAGCAGCTCTCCATCCACCACCTCCTCCACCACCTCCTCTGCAAAGACAGAAAAGCAAATTTTAGCTTTCTTTTTAAACTCCCACAAAGCACAGGAAAGACCCAATTTCTTATAGGTAAAGTGACAAGCCATTTCTACAACCCATTAGAAAATTGCATAGAGCTCTCCCTGGTGGCTAAACTGAGCAACACCAGCATACAGAACATGTGGTTAAATAAATGCCTCAGTGAATTAAAAGACCTTTTTAATCTTACATGTCTCCATAACCAGTGTTATTCAAAGACAAGTAATACAGGCCGGGGAGATGGCTCAGTGAAACAAGCACTTCCCTGGCTCTGCCAAAAAGATTCCAACCCAGGTTTTTTTGGGGCTGGCGATTTGGCTCAGGGGTAGAATGCTTCCTACCAAGCTGGAAGCCCTGGGTTTGGTCCTTAGCACCAAAAACAAAATATAAACCTCTCCTAATAAATAAGGCATACATGGGACAAATGTCACATTTCTTAAATCTCTTTTATTTCTCTATAAAATCTCATTAAACATCATTAAAAAACGAACTCTAGGGCTGGCCAGATAACCTCAGAAACTAAAGTGCCTGTTTAGGCAGAGCTCAGCAGCTGGGGTTTGATCCCTGGCATGCCATGCTGGCCCCAGACCCAGGGCACACTGAGACAGACTGAGACTGGGTGAGGTGGTTAGTGCTTGTAATCCCAGCACTTGGGAGGCTGAAAACAAAGAGAATCACTGAGTCCAATCTACAGAAACTCTGTATTTAAAAAAACAAACAAAACCCTACTAAACCTATCAGTTACACTGTTGGAAAAAAAAATGTTACTTTATCAGCCTATCATGCTATGAATATTCCCATTTATATTTTAGAATAATTACTACACAGAAATCTGTGCCAATTTTAACATATAACCTTAACATCTGGTCTCAACTTCAGCTATTTCCTATTATAAAACTCAGTGCAGGGGCTAGGAATGTAGCTCAACCAGTGCTTGCTTAGTGTGTGCCACGGTCATCTCTAGCACGCTCCACAAGAGGTATAACTTTGCAGGGTTGTTCATTAAGCAAGTATTCTATCATGATATATCCCTTGCCAAACTTTATTTCAACGGCCAAAGGTTGAGTATAGTGCTAGCTTAAATTACAGTATAATGCAGTGCTGACCTTTCTACATGGTTAACTCACCTGTATGATCTGCTATAGTAGTCCCGATCATCATAGCCACGGTCATATCCTCTGTCATAGTAATCCCGACGGCGAGAACTGCCACTACAAATGATAATATTATCTTCTTTTAAAATTCAAGTGGTCGTTCCTGTCTTTTGACATATGACATTCTGAAACCTGGTTCAGATGTTGCAAGATACATTTGGACCTTAGGAGATTATCTATTGCACTACTCAGTCAAGTTCTAGGATAGGGCTTCAACAAGTGTTTTGTGCTTGTAGATTTTAACTGAAAATGACCATTCCTACTATAATTCTCACTACCACTCAACACTGTCTTTTCCCTTGTTACACCACAGGCAAATATTAAATATTGTAGCTAAGGAGGTGTACAGATCCTGACTGTATTAAAAGTCAATCAAGCCTATAATCCATTACTTGGGAGGCCAAGGCTGCACGATGGTTAAGTTCATTGCCAGCCTGGGAAATTCAGTTAAGATCTTGCCTCAAAGATCTCCTCTATTTCCAAAAGGAAAGGAAAAATAAAAAACCTCAAGAGAATACAGCTTCGGCTGAGGTTCTCCTTTGTAGCAAATATATATTTTATGACAGTTTTAATGAAAGTTCTCTTTCCTACTTCAATATAGTAAATATTTTGTTATAACATGTTTTAGGATTTTTTTTCTTTGGCAGAACCAGGGATTGAACTCAGGCCCTTAGCACTTATTCTACTGAGCTGTATCTCCCCATGTATTATCTTCTGTTGAACAGGTTTAGTCAGTTCAACAGAATAAAAAAGAATGCTTTTTGATTTCTTAAAAGAGTATAATAAACTGTACATTGCATTTTCAATACTGGCAAACTTACTAGGTGGGTCTCCCCATGTAAATTCCTGGTGTTGGGGTATGGGGCCTTTTTGTTATAGAGAAATCCACTCTGATTCTACGCCCATCAAGTTCCATTCCGTTGGCACGTTCTTTAGCCTTCAAAAGATAAATAATTATGATATACAGCCCATCCTTTAACAAGTTATATCATCAATTATTCTGTTCCAGCTAACTGGACACTGAACACTTCAGTTGAACTATTTTAATGTCAATTAAAATATAATGGCTACCTACAAATTATAAATCAACTGGTTCTCTAAGTATTTAAAAAAGCTAGTTCAAACTTGTTTATCAAAAATGCCAATGACTCATGAAATACTTGAATGACAGTATTTCTGGATCAAAGGCAATCCCTAGCAAATGAATCTGTGGGCCAAATATGGTCAGCAGACCTATTTTTTTCAATGACCATTAATTAAGAATATGAGTTAACTGTAACACCAAGTGAGAGTTTGTAGCAGGAATGGCAAAAGTAAGTCTGTGGAATGCTGCTCTGAAAGCCTAAGTTAGGATGAAAACACCAGGAAGCTTTAATCACATACTTTTATCCAGAATATACAATGACTCAAAATATGCATTAAAAATACATATATACATTATAAATGTACATTATAAATGTAAAATATACATTATAAATGTAAATAACATTATATATATACACACCATTCCAAAACGTTTGAGGTGTATTTACATTTTAGTTGAAGGAATTGAGAGAGGGGATCTATTTCTTAACTTGCACAGAATCTGTTTTTAATTCCGGTTTTTAAAAAATCTTTATAAACATGTTCAAACACTGCCAAATAGCTCAGTGGATTAAAGTGCCTGCAAGCAGGCGCCTGGGGCCAGGAGTTTGATCCCCAGCCCTGCTGTGGCAGTGCCCGCCTGTAATCCCAGCTCTTGGGAGGCTATAAACAGGTGGATGGTCGATCTAGTAGTGAGACCCTGAACACCCTTGTAGACCCTTTCCTAAAATACAAAAACAAAATAAAAATGTTCAAGTTAAGACTTATTTCAGTTTCTGCCACTACAGATTCAGACATATCTGCTCTCTTCAGAGAGCTCTGTCTTACAGCACATGTGAATTGAGCAATCTACAAACCTATACTGTCAAGTCATCTAGAGCAAATCCTACTTCTAACTGAAGGATACCTGGGAAGTTCTAACTGAAGGACACCAAATCTCAAAGTTTCACATTATTCATTATAATTAGTTGCACCTAACATTTTTGTTACTTGACTCCTTTATTACTTCCTTTAAAACACCAGGTACCAGTTCCATTTAAAGCCCGAAAAACGTAAGTGCCAGGAATCCAGTTTTTTCAATAACACATGGATTCACATAATACATTTTCACTCCTGATGCCTCAAATCCAATCAAAACCCTAAGTTAATTCACTCATTGGCCAATGCATACCTTTTAAGAACCAGTTCTTTTTCTGAGTCAACATTATCATTTTTGGTTATTTTTCATTCTAGAAAAATGACTTCATGCAAACATTGCTTAGGTAACCTGTATCAAATCCTTCTCATGTTTCATTCATGTCAAAACATGAAGAGCTGAATTGGCACATAACTGGCTACTGGCCACCAGCCACTGGAAAAGTGTCAGGTCACACCTTTTATTCTGCATGGATTAAAATTTTTCCACCATTAAAAAAATAGGGTAGTCCTTTCAAATAAAAACCTAACCCTGGCTCAAAGTAACAAGTTTGTATCTCTGTCCAGAAACCTCTTTCTTTTTTTAACTCAAGCAGTTACACATCCTATTTATATCACAAAAACCCTAATTGTCTTATCTAAACATTGGGTCATCATCACTTTGACTTAGGACTGGTGCTTTTACAACTGCACACAAACTTTTACTTACTTCCTTGGCATCGTCTACATTTTCAAAATACACAAAGGCAAATCCTCTTGAACGCCTAGACTGCTGGTCATACACAATAGACACATCGGCAATTGGGCCATATTTAGAGAACACTTCTCTTAAATCTCTTTCTGTGGTGTACAAGCTCAACCCAAACACTCCAAGACAACAGTTTGGGTCAGGGTTCGCCTAGAAATAGAAAATACTGTAAACTTTCACTCACAATAAGAATACATGTTTTTAGACCACAATTATAAAACATTAAGTACTACACTGTGGAGGCCCACCTGAACAGCTCTCCTTTAAAGAGACTGTCTCCATTTTGACTGGGCCTGACCCTATTTCCTAGTATTGTTGTGTACAGAGATGGCTAGGCCTTCTGTTTATCCTTCAATTGGCCTTGAGCAATTGTGTATTGGTCTAGCTGAGGTTTTGGTGATAGTCTTTGAAGGTGGCATACATGTTTCCCTAGTAAACCTGCTGCTCTTTAATGTGAGTCAGGTAGAGATAGGACGGTAGAGCTAATGCTCCATGCCACCAGAGATAAGAGGCTATGACTTCCTAGGGTTTGAATGACTATATCAAAGCTGAGCACCAGACCACCCAAAACATTAAATGCTATCTCAAAGGCATAATAGCATAATGCAGATTACTCTCTCTGCATATCCTCTCTGTATATGGTAGAGGTAAACGTAGGCCACCCAACTAGCTCAGCTCAGTCACCTACTTCCCAAAATTCTAAGTCATTCCTCAAGTCACTCCCCCACTGAAGAAAAACCGGGTGAGGTCCTGGGTTGCCTTTTTGTTCGGGAAGCCCCTTGACTCCCCAACGATTGAAAATACAAGTTAGTGTCTTTATTTTCACCATGGGTTACATTCAAAGTGGTAGATTAGAATTAACTTGATAGATTCCAGTAACATAACTTTGGGATTACAAACACTGGATTTTTGGACTGTGACAAGGAGCTAGAAGTGACTCCTAGACTACAAACTCTTTAAAGTGAAGAAAAAAATCACAAAAATAAATCCAACCTTACAACTAAGAAGTAGGAAACTGAGGTGCATTCATACCAGTGAAAAAGTGAACTTCACATGCTATTTAATCAATCTTAAAATTTACACATTCTTTACAATAATGAATTATGGATAGAGTAGGAAAGCTCTGTTAGCTAAAAAAAAAATACTATGTAGTATTAAAGAGACATATTCCAAGACCCCCAGTGGATGCCAGAAATCATGGATAGTACAATCCTACCGTAGTTCCTCTGTACTCAAAGGATATTGGTTCTATGTAGATACTAAAAAACCTGTGGTTGCATTTTCTTGTATACCTCATTACTGCAAAATGGCAGT
This sequence comes from Ctenomys sociabilis, assembly GCA_004027165.1. Taxonomy (NCBI): domain Eukaryota; kingdom Metazoa; phylum Chordata; class Mammalia; order Rodentia; family Ctenomyidae; genus Ctenomys; species Ctenomys sociabilis. Next base: position 24,001 of record PVKA01015872.1, read on the forward strand.
ATATAGCACATATGTAGCCATGAGTCAATTCTTACCACCTTAGCAATAAAAGGAAACATTCACTATGTTACTTACAATGCCCACTACAATATGTCACAAATGAAAAAGATAAAATTTAAAATACAATGAAAAATTAAAAATTTATATTCTGGAACTTTCTACTTAATGATTTTGGACCCCAAGTCTCTCAAACTGCTATTAAAAGAGCCACTAGATAGCCAAATGTTCATGCATGCACATAATCGAATAGGATGTGTACCAAATCTTTTAAAAAAGATTAAGTAGAGCCTTCACTGATACAAAAACAACCATATTACCAGTATTTCCATTTCCATAACAATTTACTAGGCAAAGTTCCACTGTATTTTAAATTCTCCCTATAAAAACTTCTTGGATTCTATAATGAAACCCAAATATAAACACATTAAGTACTACACCATCTTACTGGGTGGAAATGCTCGTAAAGTAAGTTTTAAAATCTGAAATATACTCACTTAAAATTTAAAGGGAGAAAGTTAGAAGAGCATCCTATGAAGTTTAAAAAAAAAAAAAAAGCCAGAAGGCAAGACAGCTAAACACAATAACATACTAATATTTTCACAGTAGCCCAGCTTGGCAAGATTACCTCAAAACATAAAAAAGGGGCAGGGATACAGTTTACTATAAATGACCTAGGTTCAATTCCCAAAAGAGCAGAGGGTTTAACATAAATTCAGGGTCAGCCGAAAAATAACTCATTAACTTAGGCATTCTACTGCTTTGTAGTCTTCTCCATCATCTTACCCGATTCCCAACATGACGCCTTCGAGTAGACATGGGAGAATGGCTGTGGCTGTGGCGTCTACGATAATCTCGACTGTAAGACCTACTACGGGAACGTCTATGAGAACGAGATCGAGACCGTGACCTTGTATAATGCCTTCGAGAACTTCTTCTGGATCTAGACCTGTAAGACAAAAAGCTTCAAGGTGACCAACTAAAATAGACATGAATTCCAGTTCTTACTACTCTATAAAGTTTAACTGTAAAAGAGGGACACAAATCAGGCATGGTTAACAATTAAATGGGGTCACTTGTCAAAAGACAAGCTATCCTGCCTTTTTCAAAAACCAAATCATATGACTCAATTACTTGATCAGCGTTGTTTATGCACATCTTTCCCTTTTAAAATATCACCCTCCATTTGCTTCTCCCATTATGCCCACCATCCATTTAAAGCACGATTTCTGGCCATTATGGCCACATAAAGCTGTCCTCTAAACCATGTGATAAAGTTGTTCCTGTAACTACACCAGACAACAGGCATAAACTGAGGAATGTCCTATGAAGTCAAGATATTTATTTAGCCTTCCAACATTTTTTAAAAAAGTACACTGTGGTTATTTATCAATCAATACATAGTATATATAACACAACAGACTACACCCACTCACCAAGAATTGCAGTTACTTAAAAAAAAAAAAAAAATCAATGTTCTGTACTATGTATTTCACAACGCTAATTAATTTACTAATTTCAGTGAGTCATTAGTCTAGAGAAATGGCACTGTATTTACTATCTCGCCTTTTCTAAGAAGCTAAAGTTGGAGAAGCTTAATTTGCTCAAGACAGAAAAATAAAGGTAAAATCTGAACTCTTCAACTCCAAAAGCCAGGGCTCTTACACATCATTTTTCTCACAACTTAAATGCAAATTCATTTCTAGTACCAATATTAAATGAGCCAACAGATGATAGATCTAATTCTCCCTACTTCCTACTTTTCAAAGCACTGGTCAATTTCAGAGCCAAAAGCAAGCGATAGAAGAAAATCTCAAGATAGTCTTTCTTACCTAGATTCAGATCTGGACCTGGACTTTGATCTGGAACGCCTGGAATCTTCCTTGGAGCGAGACCTTGCAGGGGTATGCCTTGCAGATTTCCCCGATCCGTGAGCACTTCCACTTCTGGAAGCAGAACGGGATTCCTACACGTAGATGTCAAAAGTTTAATTTGTATACTTTCTGGGCAACTTAAAAAACAAATAAGCTGCTGTGAAATAAATGGTGAAGGGAGAGCAATCTTCTTCCAAAGAAAATACAGGTGGAACTGAGTATACCTGGAGTAGTAGTTTCACTGCTCCAAAAGGCATATAAAGCCACTTAGCTTGTTCTTTCTTCCACCTTTCTGGAGCAGGCCTAAATTACCTGACCCCATTCCCTTAAGAAAGGGTTGGCAAGTAAAGTGCTTTAGGGAACTGTCCAAGGATTGTATTTCGGGTTTAAAGACTAGGGTGAAAAACAATTAACTATGACAACTCTACTTTATAACTATCAAGCTGCAATTGATAAGACCCTACAAAATCTGTAAACTTTTTAAAAATCCTTTAGATATTTTTAAGACCTCAGATTTTCAAACTATTTATTGAAAGATGAGACAAGCAGTGATAACAGCTTCAAGTCCTAAAAAGCAGAAAGTCACTAGACACCATACCCTTCAAAACTCTTGCCATCTAATGGACACCTTTAAGAAATACAAAAGCAATCAGATGGAACAGTAACAAAATGGCAGTAAAATGTATAGATTGCCAAAGAGCCACACCTTCCAACTACCTAGAGTTGACCCAGAGTGATCTTTAAGAAATGGAAAACCAGAAATTCCTCATCTAGGTAGGGACCAGGAAGGGAAGGCCAAGAATGTGTAAAGAATGAGGATTAGACAAATACTAGGGACTCAAAGCTTTCTCTATAAAACTACAACTGGCAGGCAGAAAAGGGATACCAAGGCGTGGGGGGGGGATGCCTTGAAAAGAGACTACTAGCAAAGCAGTGGCTAAACAGGATATGATTTGAAGGCATGTGGCTGACTAGCTGAAAAGGACCGCAAATACAGTACAATAGTCAGGAAAAAAGCTCTACAAAAGTACTAAAAAGTGGATGACGGACAGTACTCACTCCAGTCTGACAGCTAAGCAAGTTTTCACTAAGATGAAAATAGGTGATAGTACCATACTGTTATTAAAGTTATCACTAAGCAAGCTCCTCTAATAGTTCTTTGGAATACTCTGGCCAGTCTTGTAACAGCCAAGAAAACAAATTCAGGTTTCTAGCCCCCAAAAAAACTGCAGAAATTTTCAAAATATTTCCAAGTCATCATAAAACACATGTGAAGTCACATGAAAAGTGACCTTCTCTCCCAACTCTCCTACCCTCACGGAGTGAACGGAAAAGAAATGAAAAAGGCACCCCTTTTTATTATGTTAACAAAGGCCTTTAATGCAGAAATGACTAAAAGATGTATTACTGCACTCATGGCTCCAATTAACAAGCCCTTGGATTTCTCTATTAAATGCTCTTAACACAAGACATTTAGTAAAAAATGTACTCTCTTTGAACAAAGGCTTCATATTTTAAAAACTAATCTAGAAAATAAAAAATGAACTCGAAAGCCAGCTGAGTACCTTTATTACAGTCCTGGAAAGCTTACTTCATAGAACAATCATAAGCTCCAATGGAAAACAAGAATTTTCTCAGGAAGAACAGACTGAAATTTCTCACAGGAGGAAAAAAAAGAAAAAACAATTTAAGAGAAACAGAATTTGACCATAAAGGATGAGCAGAAGCAAAGTATTTCTTTCTAAGACTTTAATAGAAAGCCATGATGCAAGCTGAGATACTTCACTAGTCTGTTCATTAGGAGGAAAGGTACAATAGGAGGAAAGGTACATGTATACTGCCCCTGAAGGGAGAAACTGTAACAAGGTTTTAATATTTGTAAAATCTGAATGAAGTGCTCACTTAGCCTCTAACTCAAATATTTTCTGAGCAATCATTTCTTAGATCAAAAATAAGAGAAACAATGGAATGCAAAATTTCCTTGCCTGTACTCCTACATGTGCTAACATCTAAACACCTCTAACCTTCAATCTATTATCAGGGTTACTTTCCTAAAAGAAGCCAAACACTGTTGCAGTTATGGTGGCCACTTAGCTGGGTGGAAAAATATACAAAGAACTTAAGTTTGTCTATAATAAGACCTAAAATGATTAGCCAAATCCAAAATATAACATTTTAAGCTATACATGGGTAAACTAAACTAGTTGGGAAGGGGAAAAAGTTGGAAAAGCCTACCTAGGAATACTGTAGTTGTCACTATAATAGAATCCTACAAAAAATCCCACCCTGCTCTGGACACCAATGGTTCAAAAGAACTTAAATTAGCATAAATAAAAAAAAAAAAAAACAGCTAAAAAAAAATGCTCAGAGAAATCTATACTGACTGGATCTTAGTCATACAATAATACCCAATATACAAGAAGCCCATCAGGTTAAATAAAAAAAAAAAAACTGCTTCCCAACAAGATATCTTAATCAACATTTCCCAATTTCGAGTAAAGTGATCTCGGAACACTTACTTGAATGAGATAAAAGTAAAAATAACCAACTCATTTACTTTAAAAACTAGATGCAGTATGGTAAGTTTAGAAGAGCAACAGACTAGATTTAGATGTGGTATGCACTAAATCTCTACAAGCCTTTTAAAATTTAGACCTCTAAATAGAACTCTAGCTTTAGTAATCCTACAATTGGGTGTTCACCATTTTTTAAAAGCAAAATACAAAGAGCCAGGGAGATAGAGCTTAGTAGAATAAGTGCTTGCCTTGCAAGCTTAAGGGCCTGAGTTTAATTCCCAGTTCTGCAAAAAAAAAAAAAAAAAAAGCAAAATACATGTGTATGCTGCTAGTTAAGACTCACTGACTCCATTTCAGAGCTCATATGATTACTATCAGATTTTTTTCTTTCCACCTTGGCAAAAGCACCTTCTGGGCTGATGCCTTCAGCATTTATCACATCCTCCTAATTAATTCAGTTTTCCTTGCCTTAGGAGCATCCCCTTCTCAAGATTCAAGTATGATGTGGCCAAGGGAGGAAACAAAAATACAAGAGATGGCCAACTAACATCAACATCTTCAACTTAAGTCTGCAGCTTGGGGCATATAGTCAGGTCAAAATTACTTTCTTTAGCTTAGGGGACTAACATTCTTTCTCTTTTGGACCCCAAGAATCCATGGGCTTGAGTAGATACTTTTACCTCAGATATATTGTGCTTGCTTTTTAAGTATCTCAATGCAAAACTAAAATTCATGTTGTTACCAGTTTATAAGAAGGTTTAACAAAGCCAACAACTGGGTCAAAGTAAATTAAAAAAAACTACCTCATAGTTTGTTCTCATTACAAGGCAAAAAAAAAAAAAAAGTACAAGTTTCACACTTGGCCATAAAAAGTACAGTTCCTTCAAGAAGGCCAGGTCACTGCAATTAAGTGTTTAAAGGCATCTTTACTTTAGGAAGAAGTGTGTATGATAACATCCATGGCATTCTCAACTAAAGCAGAAGGCAATTTTTCTGGTACCTGACAATGGCTATTATTATGCTGTATGTGTGTCTTAATTGTGGGTAATACTACTACACCAGGCAGATACTATTCTATTTAGCTAAAGTGAAACAGAAAAAAACCAACTTTGGGGACTAATTTTCTCAGCAACCAGGACTAATGAACCAGGATAAAGCTGTTTATAATCTATGTCACCATTAAAGACAGCTAAACACTGTTAAGAGAAAAGGAAATAAAGCACCTGCTACTATTTTTGCACCTTGAATTGGCTGTCCTGAAACATTTCACAGAAAGTCTGAATTCAGCTGGAATAAATATTAAATAGAAATTTGTTTGGCACATAATTATCTAAACATTAGAGGGCCTTTACCTAACTGCTCCCAGCTTTCTACTACTCTACCATCTAGGAAAAAACCCAATGCTTTTAATGCCAAAAGAAATTTTTAACTCTGTGCCTTGGCTTCAAATTTGGGGGGCTTGGATCCATAACCATCTGGTGACATTCTTCTCAAAAATTGGAACAAAATATTCTATCTATATTGTTCAGTGAAGGAAAAAGGTCAATGCATTTTAAGAGTCCAAGGGGACTGGTACAGAGACCATCAGTTCCAATTTTGGAAGTACTCACTCATGACCCAGAATCACCAGTTAGATAAAAGGCCTAGGGGACAACAGGCCAACTTTGATACCCATAGTGGAGAGCTCACTATGCCTGTTATTTGACTACAAATTTTTAAAGCTTTGCATTTCAATCATTGGACTAAGCAGTCAAAATTAGAATTACCTAATTTAAACGTTTCCCTTGGAAGGTACTTCTTTACCCTGTATATATTTTCTTCTATTAAACAAATAATGCATGCATGTTTAGCAAAATATACAGGGACACATAAACAGACTAGTAATTACTTAGCGTAGTGCTTTCTGATTCCAGATTACTTCTTATCTTAACTTCCATTTTTATTTCTTTTCTTCATTCTTCCGTTTCAAATTCTGACTTCTTTCATCTTCCCCACTTCACACAAATTGCTCAATATTCTATAAGTGGGACTTCTGGTCTGATAATTAGCATGCATTCTTTTATTTTTTCAAATTTCAGCTTCACTTATTCCTGAGCTTCAAATACTCATTTATAAAACTTGTCATATGACGACTTCCGCATTTTCCTTCTTCAACATTAACCTTAATAGAAAAAGAACAGGATGAAGAATATTTTAAAACTCCAGGATAAAATCCAGTGCTGAAACTAGAAAAAAATATCCCCTCTGTCGTTTTGGATTTAAAAAAACCCTAGAATGAGCAGCTCAAAAAACCCAAAACTACATAGTTTTCTGTTGGCTCTAGTATGGTAATTAATTTCATTTATCTACTCTAATTTATCATGCTTAAATTGAAAGTGAAGTGCCCACTGAACATTTACTGTTCATTTAACATTTTAAGAACTATTTACATTTCACACTTATTGTATTCAATAGAAAGTGTCAAAGCACATCTCTAGTCAAAAAGTGACAATACAAAAGTGCAGAAAAAGCATGGACAAATTCAACTCTACAGTGATGACAAAGGCTTAGGGTCAAAGAGGCCTACAATATTGTGACTTCCCCAAGTAGGTCAATAGAATGTTATACATTTTTATAGTGTATATTTAGAAGAGCACTATTAAGACAATGTCAGAGAATCCGACAAGTTTAGAATTATACAGTTCAACCCACCTGTGAGAAACCTAATCTAATTATGTAGTATGAATGCCCAGTTACTAAACTGAGAACTAAACAAGTCAATCACTACATGGCAGAGGCTACGAAGCAGAACGAATAAATCCAACAGAGGTATCTTCAAAGAATTTTGTTGTTTTTCCCTTAATTAACAAAATATCAAAGTCTTCTGGATATTCAAGAGAAATTCTACACTTTACAAGGTGGCAATATTAAGAGAAAATTATAGCTCACCTCACATAAAGAATTTAGATCAGTATGTATTTTAAATTTGCTGAACATACACATACTAATACTGCCTTAATAGAACATTCTAATTTTCCTTTTATCCTGCTATCTCCCCATATGATCATTCATTTTACCAATCATTTTCTTTCTGAAGGAGAAAAAAAGTAATTTTTATTCCTATCTGAGAATAAAGACAACCACGGCTACATTGGCTAAGTGTTGTGTTGCCTTTTAACAAAGTAGAAGTATAAGTCAATTATTGTTTATTTAATCTGGGAAAATTTTTAAATTGCTTTTTATTTAAGGGAATCACAGTTAACTGGTTTTAATATCCATCACTAAAATATAATGCTTGCTGGCAGCACAAATGTAATCATGGAATCAGAATGCCCAAGCAGGTTTCCTTAGGCCTCCTAAAGGTTATGTAGATACAAGGGCTCAGATGCAGAAGATACTGGAATAGAGGCCAAAGCTCTAGATTACCACTGTTACAACACAAATACCTTCCTGCTACTATTTCATTATTCCTTTCCAACTTCTTCCTTCTATGTATCAAACACAAACACAAATTATCTGGCTTATTTCCACTTAGCTGTTAAATGTCAAATGACCACTATATAAAGTACATGACCAATAGTTAGGCTCAATGCTATGCATTTTGGTTAAGTCTTACCATAGAAATCTTATTCCACCATCAACACAGTTTCTGTTAAAAAATGTTTCCAGGGACTACCACTGCAATCCATTTACCATTAAATCTGTACAGTTGCAATGTTTTTAATAAATGGGGAAAATGCCAAGAAAAAAATCTTGCTAAGGAAAGATCAATGTTCCTACTAGTAGGGACTATTCTCTGCATTCAAATCTACCAGAAGGATGGACAGGAGAAAAAAAAAGAAAAAAGAAAAAGAAAATTCTCAAAAGACTCAACTGCCTCTGCAAAAATACCCAAAAACACTCGACATGCCTAAGGTAGTTGTAACCTGCATTAAGGAAATATCAAATATCCTAGGAAACAGCAGACCCTTAAATTTACATATAAAAAAATTCAGCACTTTTTAATAAAAAAAAGTATGCTGTTTGATTTTTTTCTGAGGACTTTACCTAACAAAACTTTTTAACCCAATATGGACCTCACCCAAGTTGCCACGTCACAGTTTATATTATGCAAGCAATCTGAAATCTACCAAAGCCCAATTCAAAACAGATTTCAGAAACTTAAGACACTGATTTGCTATGGTGAGGCTCTGGCTGGCAGTTTAAAAACAATAAAATGTGAAGCCAATAACTAACTCTATGTGGCCCTCCAAAATATTAGGTAGTCAAAAACCAAGGGAAGTTCCTAAACATCACCACACCTGATCTAACAAAACTTTTTTTTTTTTAATATAAACTTAGGTCAACATAAGGGTCAAGGACCAGACAACTGTTGCTCTGCCATTGCTGTGAGCAAAATAGGAACTTAACTATCAAAGTGTGTTCAATATCAACGTTTATCACTTGGACTTGGGAGTCTTACCCATAATGGAGGGGACAAGGCTATGTCATTAATGTTTTCTGAAAGCCTCTTCCAACAAAACCAGCAATACTTACCTTGTACTTGTTTGCAAAGCCACCTTCAATCTCCACACAATATCCACAATATTAAAGTAGGTTTACTTAAACCATAGGAAAAATATTTTAACCTGGTTTCAACACTTACACCTGGCCAGTCACAGTGTTAAAAAACAAAGCCAGACTATTTCCTCAAATGTCTACTTATTTTTAAGAGGAAATCGGTAGATGCTACAATTCCTTAGAAAAAAATGCTTTATTTTTAAAAGTGAGTTTATACAGTTTATACAGTTACACCTACCTACAGAAAACAGAACACCAAGATTAAGCAGGAGAAAGAAACTCAATTTTAAAGGCCACTTACTAGGATTCTATCCAGAATCTATCCATCTTTTTAAAGAATAAAAGAGCTAGTCCTATGTGGAGTACACACGGAATCTCAGCTCTCAGAAAGTGGGGAGGTCAGAGGCCAGCTGTGCTGGGGTCAGCCTGGGCTAGAGTTCAAGGCCAACCTAAACTATATATGAAATCCTGGTCTCAAAAATGTAAGACAAAAAGAGAATAGAAAGTGCGCAAAACAAAGTATACACAAAATAAATAGTATAGTGCTGGAGAACCTGCCGGGTCAAAACAAAACTGCTAACTCTAATCTTGCATTATGCTTAAAACATCTAGCCCATACAATGTTCCCTTAATTTCTGGATTTTTAAAGTAGGCTTATTTGTACAAATTCATAATCTCAGAGGAAGAAAAAGCACATGGAAGACCAAAGAACATCCAAACTCCATAGGTCTATCTATATCTGACAATTTGGAATTTTAAGGAGTTATGTTTTTGAATTGTGACATGATTAATACTAAAGAGTCTCTTAAAAAAAAAAAGGAGAAAGTAAGAAAAGATACTAGTCAACTCCTTTACAAGATGTAAACATTTTGGAAAATATGGAGACATAAATCCAGAGATGAAATGAGATTTACTTTGTGATATGGCTTTGTCAGATTAGGGAAGCCAACTTTTACTATAGATCAACTGTAAAGAACACAATCCTATAGATGAGGAAAGCACAACCAACCACAGTTGTGTCACACTATTCACCCAACACTCACTGATACCAAATGGATACAGAAGAAACTACTCTGAAGGGGAGGAAAACAGTTCAGTTACTTACTAGACAGACAAATAAGGTCACAATGGAGAGATTTAGATGTGTACGTTTACAATGTTTACAAGCCTACAGACAAATGAAATCCTTTGCCAAGCTCCAGAGAAACAATTTATACCAGGTATATTCAAAGTACTGTCTGGAGCATTTTAAAAATTCCTTTGAACACAAGCACTTTCAAAAGGGAAGATTAGCCAGGAGTGGTGGCGCAAGCCTGCAATCCCAGCACCGTGGAGTCTGAGGCAGGACTGCTGCTAGACTCAACTGTAGCGAAACCCTGTCTTTAAAAAAAAAAAAAAAAAAAAACTATTCTGCCTTATTTCTAACCACAGAACTTAATGGTTCTGCCAGGCATTGTTAGTTTCAGATGTTTTCCTATCATGTAATCGTTATATGTGGAAAGCAAGCCCTGTCTATTCCGTAACTACAAAATTCGGAAATCTCTTACAAGTCAAATTGTGGGCAAACAATGTCCCTTCAGCTGTGTCAAATTAAGATTACTTTCTTCATGTAACATATGCTTAATTTAACCCTCTTTTGAAAGACTACTTTTAAAACTATGTGCTTTCTCAGGCCAAACACCGACTAGTCTCGACACTCTAAGTTCAAAGTTCAAATCAAATTCTTACCGTAAAAAAATTTAAGAAAATTACATACGTATTGGGGACAAGAAAGCCAATCATGGGGGAAGGGAGTGCAACCTGAGAAAACCAACACAGGTCTGCATCTATAAAAGCAAGGTCTGATTGGCTTAATTCGATTTAATACGATTCGGCTCCAAGTTTACTGAGGTACCAGGAGCAAAATACTGCTTTCTGAAAAAGCCTTCTTTACGGAATCATCTAAGATCTTTCCATGTACAAGTTTATAAGACTTCTGCACAGCCGGGCGTGGTGGCGCATGCCTGTAATCCCAGCACTCGGGAG
>PVKA01015872.1:35051-49211 GCA_004027165.1 Ctenomys sociabilis
AAAAAAAAAAAAAAAAAAAAAAAAAAAAAAAAAAAAAAAAAAAAAAAAAAAAAAAAAAAAAAAAAAAAAAAAAAAAAAAAAAAAAAAAAAAAAAAAAACCAACTTCTGCACAGAATTACCTGATAAACTAGTATTCTGACCTCGGGCCCTAATATCGTACTTGACCTATTTTTACTAAGCTTCAAACATCATTTCTATCACCTCTACACTAACAAATTTTCCTTAGCCTCCAAATAACATTTTCGCAAGACCCGTATTTCGGATCTTCATTCGGTGCTACGCGAATACGATACTCCGAACCCAAAGGGAAGTTACTACGTATAAGGTTAGGAACCGCTCAGCCCCGCAATTTCTGCCTCCTAACCCCGAAATTCCATCTTTATGCGGAAACTAAAGGCGCAGTAGTGCCGCGCCCCAAGGCGAAGATTAGGCCGCCTTCAAACAAAGAAGGCAGCGGCGCCAGGAACTGTTGCCCGCCAATTTCTCCTCCACAACCCCAAGGAAAACCGTCGTCAATCAACCTTGTGATCGACTGACACTGACGGTAACTTCGGCTCAGAAAGCCTTTGCGACAGTAAAACACTCCACGCGGGACCAACACAAAGCCCTCCTGCAATCGCCTCCGACTAACGGAGCCAGTACACGCCAGAGCCTCCGATACCTCTGCCATCCTCTGGATCCTGTCCCCTCTGGGCCCGAGAAAATCGTCCTCGAAGCCTCACCGAGGGAAAGCCGCCCTTCGCCGCGCAGCTTGGGAGGCGCGGCCGCAGCGGCCCAGCCCGCGGTGACGGGCGGCGGCTCCGCCATTTTGTGCCGCTGGCGGCGCGCCAGGCCGCCAGCTCAAGATGGCTGCGGCGAGGCTCCGCTGGAGAGCAACGGCGAAACCAGACACCGCTCCCCTCCCCCACGCCGAGGGGACGCAGCGGCCATATTTAATCTTTCCCCCCTCATAACGGAAAAGACGGCTGACTGGGGTGCCAAGCCCCACGAACCCGCCGGCGGACTCATTCACGACTAGAAAAGGCGTCTTCTACATGGGCATTCGGACACGGGCTCCCATCCCTCCTGGCTTCACACTTCGGAGCCTATACGCCCCCGACTCCCAGCCCGAGGCCGATGGGGCCTAGAAGATGCAAAACCTTGGGACCACACAGCCGCCCCCTGCGCCAGGCATCCGTACCCGCTCGCCGTAGTTCTGCTCGCCGCTGTCGCTCATGACTCCGGGTTCGACGTCGCCGCTCGCTGGGCTTCAATCGAAGCTGCCAAGCTCTCGCGTCTTCTTCTTTGGAGGCTTCGCCGCAGCCTCTCAGGACGCGCCGGTTGCTGAGTCGACCAGAGACGAAGCGCTCCGCACCACCTCCGCAAGTGTTCTAACGCTACCGGAGATGACGCGCCGCTCCTTAACTGGCTCCTCCCCCCCCAGAAGGCGCGCTTTCTTAACCCCACCCCCGCTCGCTCTTCTATACACAGTGGTGCGTCCAGAACCGGACGTGACGTGATCCCGCCCCCCCCGAGAGGCCCCGCCCCTATCTCTGGGGCTCCTCGAGGCGGGAAAGCGAACCTCGGCGGGCTTCGGAGGTGGTCGCCACGCAGCGTAGTGACGACACCGCCGCGCCCGAATCCTTTCTGGAACTTTCCTCGGTAACCGTCCAGGGTGGGAGGAGGCAAGCAATGGCCTCTATTTCCCTCATCCCTTCCTCTTTTTTTTTGACCTTATTAGTTTGTCACGTTTTGTGCTTTTCCTGGAATTGAAGAGGGTAACTATTCATATGCTGGGTTCGCGCTTTATTTTGCATTTTAGTCCTGATGCACAGCTCCTCTCTTTCATTGTATTTTTTTAAAACCCAGGTCTTTTAAAAAGAAAAAAGAAGGTCTTTTATAAAAAATTAGACACAAACTCTTTTGAGAATGGTTGTAGTGTAGCAAGTGTGGACTGTTAAATATATGATTTTTAGTACTAGAAACACGGAATATTGCTTTTTTTTTGCAGTCAGCCATGAACCCAAACTTGGGATCACATATGTGATCCTTCCATGCTTGAGTGCCCCTAAACCTAAAAAAAAATAAATAAATAAAAAAAAAAAAGAAAAGTGCAGGAACTCTGAGTCTCATAAAATGCAACTTGATTATTATTTATATTTTAAGAAAACACCTTTATTAGGGCGGGTGTGGGGGCTCAAGCCTGTAATCCTAGCACTCCGGAGGCTGAGGCAGGAGGGTCATTGCGAGTTCAAGACCAGCCTGGGTTACAAAGTGAGCTCAAGGACAGCCTGCGCTGCATGGTGAGATCCTGTCACAAAATGACCAAAAAAAAACAAAAAAAGAAAAAAAGAAAAAAAAATCTTTATTGGTTCCAAGTAGTTGTTCAGTGACAAAGACTTGCCTAGCATGTTTGTGGTACCCGGGTTTAACCTTCACTGTGGCAGTTAAAGAACAGCTTGATTCTGGTATAACTGAGAAAAAAGAAACAAAAATTCCCCTTGAAATGTACAATTTAAATGGTTTTTAGCGCGGTCACAGGATTGTACAATCATCAATGTAATTTCAGAACAGTTTTCATCAAGTCCAAAACTGGACTCCTTAATAGTCTTTTCTTCCCTTTGTGTCTTTTTGAGACAGGGTCTCACTATGTAGTACAGGGTGGCCTTGACCTCACTTTGTAGCCCTGGCTGCTATTAACTCGCAGCTACGCTCCTGCCTCAGCCCAGCCTGCCAAGTGTTGGGTGGACTGCAGGCATGCATCTTCATGCCCAGCTCTTAATAGTCATTTTTAACCCCTCAGCCCTCAGCAATTGCATCTACTTTAGTTCCTCCAAATGAAACAGCCCTCTGAGCATGGTGGGGTGGCACAGGCCTATAATCCCAGCGCTGGGGAAGATGAAGCAGGAAGATCACTGGGAATTTGAGATCAGCTTGGGTTATATGAGTTCAAAGCCAACCTGAAGTACATAGCAAGACCCTGTCTCAAATAACCAAAAGGGAAAATCCTACAAAGGAGAGAAGTGCCCCACCCTTCCGAACATCCCATGCGGAGAGGGTGGGGCTTGGCCAGCCCCAGCCTCAAATTTAAGGCTTGCTTCCCCTTGCCCTCCTGCAATGGGCCAGGATGACTTGATTCCAGGTCCTCTCTGGCTATCTTGTCCTCCCTGGTACCTAGCAAGCCATTTTCCTCCACACCACTCCAACACAGGAGCATGTTTCTGCTTCCACTGCCCCCTCTGTAGCCTCCTTGAAGAAGAAGGGTGTGGGTGTGTGTACCCTGGTGTGCTTAAGGCCAGGGAAGATGGGATCCGGGCCCATTGTTGATATCCCCACCTCCCACAGCTGACCTAGAAGATTCCTGGGTTTCAACTCTCCCTCCTTACTGGATGGCTGATTGGAGACTGAGACTGTCCTGGAACTCTGAGCCAATCACAGGCCTGCAGCTGCTGTATGAACAACACTCTCACGGTTTTATCCCATTAGCCTAAAAGTGCTCTCTTCTGAGTAGTGATTGCCTGCTGGAGCACAGGCCCTGTTAAATAGAGGCTTGCTTTGGTGGTCCTATAAACCTGCTCGAGGTTTTTTTCTCTCACATAGTGTGAGCTCCAAAATTCTTGAGTGGTCTTTTCAAAACAAAGAGCAATAAATTCCAAGGACTTGGCACTAAAGTGCTACCAAGACGAGCAGCTGGCAGTGTCAGCTGAGGCACCCAGCATAACCCAGCATCACCTGGTGCTGTCAGGACTGCTAGCAGAGCATCAGGATAGAGCAAGAGAACCCTAGGCTGGTAAGAGAATCACAGTTTGTGCTTCTTGTAGCTGGCATTTGTAAGATAAAACTTCCCACCATATGCTATAATCTCAAGCCAGGTAATATTCATTTAGTAAATGGTACGGTGTGTGGAGAGATAAAAATTACAGATTTTGGTCTTTCTGAGATCATGGATGATGATGGCTACAATTCAGTGGATGACATGGAGCTGGAAGTTACAGAGTTGCCCAAGGACAATGGACTCTCAAGAATTAAGGAGTTGTGAGAATCAAGGTGGAACAGCATCCCATGATATTTATATTGGAGAAATCACCAGCTTTTTGTGGTTGGGAAGGAACCCCTCAAGACCTCAAAGTTGATTCTGGTCAGTGAGTGTGATCTACCAGTGTCCTTATAGAAGGAAGCCTTTTGGCCACAGGGCATTCTACGAGAGAATGCTATTCTTAAAATTCTCCAAGTGCAGTTGCCTCCAAAGCCAGCAGTAACATGTGGAGCAAAGGCATTTATCCACCACACATACCTGGCCTGTCCAAGGGAGGCCACATTGGTGTCCAGCAGTTGGCCTTGAGCCTACTTGCTGCCTCCCATCAGAAAGTCAGTCTCCACAAGTAGCCCTGCTGGAGCTGCTGCTGCATCAGCCTCCAGACCCTCCAATAACAGCTCTTCAGATTGAGACCTAGCCCTAAGCCACAGCTGGTACCACACACATGGTAGACAAGCAGCACTCATCAGTGGGCTTGGAACCTGGAGACCTAGAGAATCCAAATAGGTCTCATGAAACCTGTACCAGGTGCTTGTGTTGTCTCGCTTGTATCCCATCCATAGAGTATGACAGAATGGATTCTCATTGAGGAGATACCTTGGGCAGTGTCGGCCAGGCCTCACAGGAAAAGGCCCCACCCAAGGTCTGGCATTTGTGGCCACTGTGTGTGGAAAAAGAAATGAAAAAGAAAAACTGATTCCTTGGTGAACTTGAACATATGCAGACTCTGGGGCTTTCCTCATGAAGAATGTGGACTGGAAAATACAGACTAGACTAGTCCAACATCTATAGTTAACCTTACTGTTCTCTTGCAGTAAGTTTAGGTAGCATCTCCTGAAAAGCTTATATCATGAAGGCTCAGCTGGGGATGGTGTTTGCCCTTGGAGGGAAAACGTTGCTATTGCCTGTTAAAGGCGTTGGAGGTAGTGTCTTCTCCCTAAATAATTTCTATTGTTAAAACATGCAGCTTCCCTCTCCCCTTTTTTTGAAAGAATACATTTGGTTGTAAAGTCATGCTCAGATTAGTAAGTGCCTAGCAATGCTTGTTCCAGTCAGATGCAGCTCTCGGCTGTGTAGCTGCCTGCTTACAACTCATCCCTCATCTCAGCAGGGAGAAGAAGGAGTAGGAGAACTTGGAACTGTGAAGACTGGCTGGTAATCTCTAGTTTTTCAACTATTTCTTCACAATTGGAACGCTTGACAGTTACCCTTTTAACTCATTTGAAGTGCTATTTTTTGTATGGTTTTGATTTTTTTTTTTTTTTTTTTTTTTTTTTTTTTTTTTTTTTTTTTTTTTTTTTTTTTTGGCTGAACCGGGTATCAAACTCAGGTCCTTGGGCTTGCCAGAGAAGCACTTATTCCATTGAGCCATCTCCCTGGCCCTTGAAGTGCTATTTTTAAAAATAAAGATTCATCTGGCAAAAAAAAATTAACATGCACAATTGTTGTAAGTGTGCTTTCACTTCTTATTGTATCCCCAGGAATAAGAACATCCCCAGGGATGTTCTTGTGATCAAACACAGTGAGTCTGCCCTTGATGAGTGAAAAGATGGTAAGAAGATAAAAGAGCAGAGAAAGTTTTATTACCCATAATAAGTATGGAGTACATAGGGGATATTTCCCAACAAAGGAAGCAAGAGAGTTTTGTTGGGAAGACTTGTGCACATACATACAAAAGACACTAGTCCTCACCTGTAGACACAGGTGTGTGCTTGTTCATGTCCAATTCAAGCCCATATATTGCAGGTTTAACAATGCCAATTGGAGCCAGACATAGGGGAGCATACCTATAATCTAAGTACTCTGAAGACTGAGGCAGGAGGATCAATGGAGGCCAGCCTAGGCTACCCAGAGAGTTCAAGACCAGCCTGAGCTACCTCTTTCTCACAAATCAAAAAATGGCCATTTGGAATATGCAGGGCCAATAATTTAGCATTATGAGATGATAACCTAGAGATCACTTAGGAGAGTCACTGACTACACTGGTAGTGTAGTCCTTTTCTTGTGTATGAAATAGTTTTTTATTATCAGCCACAGGAATAGTTTAATGATTAGAATTAAGATGAATTTAAGGGACTGGGGTGATGGCTCAGTGGAGTAAGTGCTCCCCTGGCAAGCACAAGGGCCTGAGTTCAATCCCCAGTTCTGCCAAAAACAAAACAAAAAAACTCAGGAATATATGCACATCTTCCTGTGTCAGGAATCTGGACAAAGGAGTTGGGTAGGTATTAAACATTATATTATGCTCTTATTTAAAGTATTGAGGTTTTCACACCAATCCATAACTTTATGAGGAGAATATCTGGATGCATATGCATTTTATTTTAGTGACCATGTAATGCTCCCTCATCAGGCACCCAGTTCCCCTGCACTTCCCCTTCCTAACAAGGCTGCTAAGTGCCACTGGTTGGTCGGAGCCTCCAGCACGTATCATGGCAGGAGGCTGACTGGACCCATGGGAGCAACCCCGGTCAGCTGATGGGAGCAGGGCAGCAAGCAGCCTAGGGGCCAATCTTTCATGGTTCAGTAGTGAGTTATTGGGATGTAAGCTATGGTCAGAAAAAGCACATTTTCCCCCTGGAAATAAATGTGTGTATATATTCATAGTCTAATTCTTTAACGATATGGTGAAGATAAAATTGTTGCTATAGTAACAGCAGAGGGCACCGTTCATGGACCATAAGGTCTGTTTCTGTGTCCACAGAGCTGTTAATTCTCCTGTGCTTTCTCTTAATTTAAGAATTAAAAAAAAATTAGTACAGGATCTACAGGGTCTCGCTACACAGATCAGACTCATAGTGATCCTCCCTGTTTTCAGCCTCCCAAGCTCTGGTATTACAGGTGCGTCCCCCCCCCCCCCATGCAGTCTCAATTGCTGTCTCAGTGAGCCCTGGGGGCAGGGCCAGCACAGCAGGTTGGGAATGCAACCTTGGTCCTGGGTCTGCCTCAGCAGGCGCTTTAATTCTCTGAGCTATCTGGCCAGCCTCAAGACCTCAGTTAGTTAATTAATTTCTTCATTCATTTGGTACAGGGTCTTGCTGCACAGCTCAGACTGCTCCTGTCTCAGCCTCCCCAGAGCTGGGATTACAGGCATGTACCACCAACCCAATTTCTTGGCTGGCACATCACACCCAGATTCTGGGGCCAGCATGGTTGCAGTACCAGGGATCAAACCCTGGGTCCTTGTGCTTGCTGGGCAGGCACTGAGACAGCTGAGCTGTCTCCTCAGCCCTAATTTAAGAAATCTAATCGTCTAAATATAAAAGTCGAGAATTTTATTTCTAAAGTTCTGTTCAATGATTTCACAATCTTTAATGAAAAAAATACTACTAATCTTCTAAAGAATAAAGAAAATTGACTTTAACTGTGTTTTGCTCAGATGTTTACAGAGTACTCCATACCCCAGTAGAAAAAGTAATTTATACACGTGGAGTCAAGAGACCTGTATTGTAATTCAACTCCTTTAAAATAAATATATGCTGCGTAGTGTGGCATATCACAACTGTCACCCAAATATGTGTATATATATATATATATATATATATATATATATATATATATATATATATATATATATATATATATATATATTCCAAGTTAATTCTCATCTACATCCACCATCCACCATCCACTGTCTGGAGATCTTGGATGTGGTAATAGTGATGCAGGTTGCCAAGGTGCGCAGCTAGTCTGGTGAGTCTTCATCCTCATTCCGTGTCGTGGACAACTGTGCCCAGATACAAGATGGAGCATTCCTTATTCTTTTGGCCCAGCCAGCTTCGTCGAGCCTGGTGTTGATGTGCGCGTGTGGCGAACTTCCAGACCTGCTGAAGTGCCTGAGGGGCACACTTCTTCAAGCCCACTCCGTGCATGTGCTTGTGAATGTTGACTGTGCGTTCCTGGGTCACCACCTCGTTGACGGCAGCACGGCCCTTCTCACCCCCTCCTTTGCGGGAGCCATTCTGCCGGCCCAAGTCAGAAAGCCACCTACGAATATTATTATGTTTTAAAATACAGTTACCTATATCTTTCTCTTGCCTCTGTTCATGCTTGCTTTGACAATTTCACATCTGTACCAATCTAATAAATATTCTTTAATAGCTATAAAAGAAAAGAAGAAAAATGCTTATAAAACTTGGGCAAGTATGCTACCACTCACTGCAACCCATCCAAATTCTTAGTTTAACTTAACTATCACAAAGAGCTTTATAGAGGCAAATGTTACACCATACAAAGCATGTCACTGCCGTCTGACGGCAGCCCCTAAAGTGTAATTCTAAATGAAACAAAGGAAGCCTGTATTGTATACCTTATAAAGTTAACATGTAAACTGCATGTGGTGGGGTGCACCTGTGATCCCAGAGCTTGGGAGGCTGAAAACAGGAGGATCACTATGAGTCTGACCTGTGTAGTGAGACCCTGTAGATCCTGTTGACATGTTAACCTTATAAGGTATAAAAAATAGGCAGAAATTCAATATTTGGTTACAAATATTACCTGGTAAGTTATAAAAGTTCAGTGTTCCCTCAGATAAGCCTTTCAAATGAATTAAGGTTTTCCCTGATGGCTAGTTTAAAGGCGCTGTGTGAGCTGGGCGTGGTGGCGCATGCCTGTAATCCCAGCACTCGGGAGGCTGAGGCAGGAGGATTGTTGGTGAGTTCGAGACCAGCCTGAGCTACAAAGTGAGCTTAAGGCTAGCCTGAACTGCAGTGAGACCCTGTCTCGAAAAGACAAAAAAAAAATAATAATAATAATAATAATAATAATAATAAAGGCGCTGTGTCTTGAAGCCTAAGCAAAAGACTTCATACATAGTGAAATAAAGCCAAGCTCAAGGCTATGTAGCACAACTATAAATAATGTATTTTAAAAGAGAAAAACGTAATTTTAGTATTAGAAATGTATGCAGTATTTTCTCTTTTGGGGGTACAGGGAAGGACTGGGAATTGAACTCAGGACCTCATGCTTCCCAGGCAGGTAGGTGTTCTGCCACTGAGCTCTATCCCCTGCCTCTTATGTGCAAGATTTTGACATGCCATCTACGTATGCTATTTAGATCCAAAAAAAATTTTTTTTTCTGTATTTTAGGGAAGAGTCTACAGGGCGTTCAGGGTTTTTCACTACTAGATTGGACTCTAGTGACTCTCCTGATTACAGCTTCCCAAGTGCTGGGATTACAGGCACGCCACCATGCCCAGTCTCAATCACCTCTCAGTGGTGGGCAGGGTCAGCATGGAAGGCCCGGGGATTGAACCCCAACCTACACTTGCTTGCAGGTGCTTTAATCCGCCGAGCTATTTGGCCAGCCAAGATCCACATTTTAACTATGAAGACAAAAATATAAAATCGTTTACTTCCTGCAAAGAAAAGTGCAAGAACATGAAACTTTAATGAATAATCTGGCCATTTTCTAAGTCAGAACCATATTTTTTTCCCAATATTGTCAGATTTAGTACTGCAATTAAAGGCATCGATATACAGAAGCTGACCCAAGAAGAAGAAATGAAAAGGAAGAACCGGCCAGATAGCTCAGCAGATTAGAGCGCCTGCTTAGACAGATGCAAGGACCCTGCCAGCTCTGGCCCCGGGGTGCACCGAGACAGCGATTGAGACTGCTTGGTGACACGTGCCTGCAATCCCAGCGCTTAGGAGGCTGAAAACGGAAAGGATCACTACAAATCCGATCTGCGTAGTGAGGCCCTGAAAACTCTGTACTAAAGACATTAAAAAACAAAATAATAAAAGAATGAAAAAGAAGAAGCCCACGCATGGCAGGTGGGACCAGGTACTGGCAGTGGACTCTCCCATTTGTGCTGTGCTCCATGCAGCCGTCCATCTAAGCCCACCTGCTGGGAGAGGCCCTGCACAGAGCAATTTGCTTTTTGTTTTATCTTTTTTCTTTCCCTTTTCTTCCACCGATCAAGCACCTAAAATCTGCCGAGGTCCAGCCTCCTCCTCCTTTCTCCCTGCAGCCTCCACAAGTTTTGCCCTTTCCTTTTCTGGGTGGGCAGTGATGGCAGTGCCACAGCAGAGCGGCTGGGACGCTCTGTGGCCCTTTCTGAAGGACCCCATTCGAGAAAGCAAACAACTGGGAGGGACTTCAGCAGGGAGCAGCAGCCAAGTGCAGGTGCGGAGGCTTGTACATTCTTGCTAGCAGCTGACATTGGGGTGTGAATGGTGTCGTAACTCTAGGGTAACTGAAACTCGGTCTCTGGCTTTTTTCCCCCCTATCTATTTGAAACGGGGTTTCATTATGCAGTTCAGGAAGGGCTTGAAGTGACTTTGTAGCCGAGGCTGGTATTGAACTAGCAGTCCTCCTCTTGCCTCAGCGTTCCAAGTGCTGGGATTACAGACAGGTACTGCCATTCTCAGCTTTCTCCTGTTCTTTTTAAAACTTTCATTGTTTAGAGACAGGGTCTTGCTTAATTGCTCAGGCTGGCCTCAAATCCACTGTCTTCCTGCCTCAACCTCCTGAACTTTTCATTACATTTGCATTACATTTTACCCAGATAACACCGCTGTATATAAGTCTTCTAATTTCACCACACCTCACCAAAACTTGTTATTTTACACTTTTAAAAAACCACCCTACTGGGTGTGAGCTGGTCTCTCCTTGTATTGAGCTGCCATTCCATAATCATTGTCATCATCTCATGTATTCACTGGCCATTTATAGATCTCATTTGAAGAAATATCGACTTTGATATGTGCCTTTTTAAATTTTTTAACATTTATGTATTTATTTAGACAGTATTTTGCTATGTAGTTCAGGCTGATCTTGAGCTCACTATGTAGCCCAGACTGGCCTCCAACTCCTGCCTCAGCCTCCTGGCTGCTGGGATTTCAGGCCTGCGCCACTGTGCCTCGCTACTTGCCTTTTTAAAAATCAGTACTAGGGACCTGGGGAGATGGCTCAGTAGGATAAGCGCTTCCCTGGCAAGTGCAGGGGCCTGAACTCAATCCTCGGTTCTGCAAAAAGTAAATAAAAATAAAAATTAGTACTAGGGATTGAGCCCAGGGCTGTGCATTGATCTGTACTCCCAGCCTTGTTCTTGATTTTTTTTTATTTTGAGAGATAGTCTTGTAGAATCACTAAACTACCCAATCTGCACTTGAATTTGCAGTCCTCCTACTTGGCCTCCCAGAGTGCAGGATTACAGGTGAGCACCACTATACCCATTTCCTCTCCTCCATTGCCACTAGAGTATTCTCTTAGAAAGTAAATTAGAGGCTGGGGAGATGGTTCAGTGAAATAAGCGCTTCCTTGGCAAGCACAAGGGTCTGAGTTCAAATCTCCAGTTCTGCAAAAAAAAAAAAAAAATACTAAGTTATTGTTGTGGCATTTTTACAACTTGAAGTACTTTATTTCCTGTCCCAGGATACCGAAGCATTTAAACTATTTCCTTGCTGTTGGAGTCATAGTTCCCAAGGTGCAGTAGGATAGAAGGTGACCTAAGAGAGTAACAGTGCTGTGTGTGGCATTTTGCAGGCTCTGGCTTGGGTGTCCCGAGCATTACCCAGGAAAGACAATGAAGGCAGGTGAGTATAACAATTTGACTTGGGGGTGCAGAATTTATGTTATTGGAACATCCAGATAGAACTGTCTGATGAGTATTGGTTAGAGCAGTCTCGGGCCAGGGGAGAGGTGGTGGGCTATGTGGTGTGATCCAAAGTACAGTGAGTGCTTAAAGTTTTTCCAGTGTGCTCCAGGAAAAGCGGCCTTGCCAGGAGTCTCCCCCAGGTGCCCCAAGCTTTGGCCTTGCTAGGCTCACAGTCTTGCCACTTCCTGAAGCAGTTCTGTGCATCCTCTTTCGTGTCTTTCACCACAATTGTGGCTGCCTCGTCGTCCTGAGTAGATCCTAAACCTTTACCTTTCATGACTCTTTTGATTTTGCAGGAGAACCAGAAGCCTATTGGGGGAATCAATGGGAAGAGGCCTCGCTGTGACGCTTTCACCAGCCTGCCTTTCCGCTGGATGATGCTCCGCGCTCAAATTCTTTATTGTTTTACTTTTTTCCTGAGAGTGGGGCTGGTGTGGGCTGTGGTGCCAGGGATTGAACAGCGTCCCCCGCACCTGCTTACGCTTCCCTAAGCAGGCGCTTTAGACCGCTGAGCTATCTCACTGGCCATACCCTAGATTTTTTTTTTTAAATGGGATGAAGATAAAACAAAATTTCATAACAAAACAATAGGCTGGATTTTTAAATCACTTCTTGTAAGTACGCTCACAAAGAGGGTGCTAGGAGCCGGGCGTGGTGGCGCATTCCTATAATCCCAGCACTCGGGAGGCTGAGGCAGGAGGACTGTTGTGAGTTCAAGACCAGCCTGAGCTACAAAGTGAGCTTAAGGCCAGTCTGAACTGCATAGTGAGACCCTGTCTCAAAAAGACAAAAAAAAAAAAAAAAAAAAAAAAGAGGGTGCTAGGGTCTGTGTGTGAGTGTCTCCCCAAAGCCTCATGCAGTCACGGGGCAGACTTCCAGAGCTGTGATTAGCTCATGATCCAGTGCTGGGATGATGAGTGTAAGTGCCTCCGCGAAAGTGTGAGAGCTGCTAGGAGTAGGGTGTGGGTGCTGGGCCACCCCGGCACAGCCTGGCTGTAGTGCAAGGAAGGGAGAGGCTTGCCCTCTGCCCCCTTTGCTCTTTGCTGGTTTCCGCTGCACATGAACTGCTGCCCTCTGCCACATGCCACTCCGCCTTGGAGCCGGCCAAGTGTGGACTGAAACCTCCACTATGAGCTAAATAAACCTTTCCTTCCTTCCTTTTGAGTGCCAGGTATTTTGTCCCAGCAGCGAGGGCAAAGCAACCAAGACAGAGAACCTCCACAACTGTTTTGAAAAGTGACAAGAAGGATGGGATGAGTATATTCAAAGGGAGGGATTACCAAACTACCAAATCTACCAAATGTCTTTACTGTAATGAAATGTGAAACAAAATTTAAATAATTACCATATATATGTGCATATATGTTCTCTCTCTCTCTCTCTCAGTATATATATATATATATACTGAACTCAGGCCCTTGCACTTGCCAGGGAAGCACTTAATCCACTGAGGTATCTCCCCAGGCCTTTTTTTTTTAAATCACTATATATTTTGAGCATATCTTCTTCTCCTCTTCTCTCTCTCTCTCTCTCTCTCTTTTTTGAAACTGGAGATTGAACTCAGGGCCTCCCCCTTGCCAAGCAGGCGCTGTGCCACTGAGCTGTATTTCCCCGTCATTTTTTTTGAGACAAGGTCTTATTATGTGGTTCAGGGTGGTCTTGAACTAATGTGTAGCCCAAATTCTCCTGCCTCAGCTTCCCCAGGTCCCCAGTGCTGGGATTAGAGGTGTGAGTGTCACCACACCCAGCTGCCAGTTAATCTTATTGTTCCTGATTGGATGAGGAGACTCCTGACCCACAGAGGTGTTATACTTGTCAATGGATGAATGCACGGTGTTCATGGCAGAGTCCTTCGCTTGGGGGGGCCCAGGGCTGCACCCTTGGAGTGCACCTGTGCATTTCTACACCTCCTAAAGCCACAGAGTCAGCTCTTGTGTTCCGCCTCCCCCCTCCACTGTGCCAGTCCGGCCTTGAAGCCAGCAGTCACAGATTGAAACCTCTGAAATTGTGACCCAAATAAATCTGCCCTCTCTGTGTGGATGTAAGACGTCATCCCAGCTGCAGGAAAGCTGACTGCTGTACTATTCTGTGAAACAGAAATAATTGAGTTGAGTTAGCCAGTCATGTTGGACCATCCTAGCAGTGACAAAAGTCCCAGCTGAAAGATCTGCACATACTTAGAGAAATCTAATAGAGAGAATAGAAAAATTAGATACTAACATAAATAAATTTAGAGCTCTGATATTTAGCATATGTGGTGGACTGACAACTGGTGGTGAACTCACTCCACCCAGCTACACTTCCTCAGCCTGTGCTGGGTGTGGGAGGCCACCCGAGGGCTGTCGCCAGCAGCAGAGAGGCAGAACTGGAGGGACGGAAGGGAAGCTGTTGGAGCTGCAGAAGCTGTTGGAGCTGTCAGGGAGCTGCTGGTTCCCCTGGGCTGTGCTGCTGGAGGACCCTGTCATGCTGTGCTGGCTTTCCTGATGAGCTTCGCTATTTGATCATCAGAGGAGTTTGGAACCTTGGTGTTGTTGAGAATGGCTA
>PVKA01015873.1:0-49124 GCA_004027165.1 Ctenomys sociabilis
GGGGGGGTTCATTTTAATAACAACAACAACAACAGGTGTGATGATGCCCTCCCAATGGATGCCCTAGTGTATTATTTATAGCTTCTCCAGTTAAATCCTGTAAAAGTCTTGTAAGTCTGGCATTAATAACCCTATTTTATGAATGAAGGAACCAATAGAGAGTTTTAAGTGATTTTTCCCAAGGTCATATAATGAATGGGTACTAGAATCCAGCCAGGCCCAAGAGCTCTGTGCTGTTTATATCAGAGTGCCTGAAGAAGTCATTGGTTAAAGACGATCTAGAAATAGCAAAGGACCTCTAAAAGACAGGAATTTCCTAACCTGGACACTGTTAACCATTTTCAAGAATTCAGAAAACTTGCCATTTTTAAAAAAACGGTCTCCTGACAACTCTGTTCCCAGCCCCAAGTGCTTCCAGGCTTCTTACTATGCAGCTGCCCACCAGAAATGTTTTTGCTGACTTTTGTGGTTGTTATTATTCTTCGATGAAGCACTTTTCTTGGTCTTCAACCTCTTCCTCACCTCCTCTCCTCCTGGAGGATAATGCTGCTGCTTTTTTCCTTTTTTTTTTTTTTTTTTTTTTTTTTGCGGAACCGGTATTGCTCTCAGGCCCTTGCGTTTGCAAGGGAAGCACTTATTCCACTGAAGGGCACTTATTTCATGTCCTGGAGCTGATGTTGGATATATCATGGCCAGCTAATTTTTAAACTAAATCCATCTCTCTCTCTATAGAAGGAGAAAATCAAGTTTGACGACTTCTCAGCCCATCTTTCTTCTCTCCTTTCCAGAGGATAAAAATAGCTGCCGTGCAGGGCCTCACTTCTGGTGCAGCACTGCGTGCTGAAACTGGGTGTGCAGAACAGCTGACCCTCGTAGAGGAGGAGAGGACCTGGTCAGTGCGGCCCCTCCCCACCCCCCGTGGAGGAGGAGGAGGAGCAGGCTGAGCCATGGGTTCCTGCAGCAATTGTGACTGCTATGGTGGGATTATCACAAAATGACATCACATCAAAGCCAGTTGTTGTGGTTCCTGTCGGTAATTTCAGCACTCTGGAAGGCTTAGTTCAGAGAATATCAAATTCAAATCCAACCTGGGCAATTCAGACTATGTCTCAAAGTAATTTATAGGGCTGGGAATGTAGCTCAGTGTAAAGGCCCTGGGTTCAATTCCCAGTACCTCAACAAAACTCAACTTCACTGGCTGTTCAGAGCAGGGTATCTATCTCCTGAGTTTTAACCTTTCCATGGAGGACAGGGTAAGTGTTCCTTAAAGTAATGATAAAATGTTCACACTTCTGTGTGTATGATCAAAGACGCATACTCACCTGGCATCGACCACAGATAAACAATTCCAGGTGCAGATGGAATATATATAGGAAATAAAACTTCATAATGTGTAACTTAAAAATTTATTAAAATTTGCTAAGGTCTTTCTGGAAAGTAAACATATAAAACCCATGAGACTGGATATGAAAATGCGGAAGGCTATCTCCCATAGTGGGAGAAAGGGTGATGTCTATTTATGTGCACTTTCTTACTGAATACGAAAGCTCGCTTCGGTTTCGCAACCCGCGCGGCCGCTCGCAGGGTGGAGGTGGGCGTCCATTCCGCCTCCTTCACGCCTGGGACGGGAAGGGAGCTCACAGGTAACCGACCAGCAACGCGGGACGCGGGGGGGGGAAGGGCAGGGCCTAAGGGTAGGCCCGCGGTCTCCGTAAGGTGCTTGGGGTTCTCCTGGGTAGGACACGCAGCTTTCAAGCCCCCCGCCGCGGCTCAGCCCCCGCCGCACAGAGCGGGCAGCGCGTGCGTGCGTGCGCGCTCCTGAGGAGACGACGCGCACGTGCGCGCCCCCGCGGAAGCCTCCCGCTGTGGATGATGCGGCCGAGGAGGCGGCGGCGGCGGCGGCGGCGCGCTCTGGCGGTGTAAAGCGGCGGCTGGCTGCCACGGGCCGGCGGCGCGATGAGCTTGGTGGCCGCCCCCGGCTCGGGGCTGTGAGGGGCTCGGAGCCGGGGGTGGGCGGCTGCGCGGCGGGAGGCGGGCGCTCCTTCTCTGCGGCGGCGGCGGCGGCGGCGGCGGCGGCGGCGACAGCCATGCGCGGGACGGCGCGGCTCGGGCGGCCGGGCCGGGGCCACCTCTCCAGAGCCCGCGGCCTGGGGGCCCCTCCTCCGCCGCCGCTGCCGTCGCCGCTGCTGCTGCTGCTCGCGCTGCTGCCCGCGCTGCTGCCCGCGCTCGGCGGCGCCGCCGCCGCCCCTGCCCCGCGGCCCCTGGCCCTGCAGCCCGCGGGCGTGGGGCCCAGCGTGAGCCTCTACCTGAGCGAGGACGAGGTGCGCCGGCTCATCGGTAAGTGCGCCGCTCCGGGCCCCCGCCTCGCGCTCCCGGCCCGAGGACCCGGGCCTCCGTCTGCCGCGCTGGCCGGGAGGTGTGGTTCCCGCCGCCCCCGCGCCCGCTCTGCCAGCCCACTTGGTCCTAGCTGCCCCGCCGCCCCAGTTCGGCCTTTGGGAGAGGCCGGGATCCGGTCCTTCCACCCTCCTGCTGCCCCGAGCCCTCCCTGCTTCCCGGGGTCACGGGCCTTTGCAGTTTCGCCCATTTCATTGGCCCTCCGTGGGGCTGTCACTCGAGGCCCCTGGAGTTTTGATACTTTGAAGTTAGCATTTTAGACTAAACTGGCAAACCCTCGCTGTGCTTTGGATACCCTACTAGGCCACGCCGGTGTGCCCCTACTTTCTAGTTCTGCCTCCCCACCCCAAAGGGACGGGGAATGGTTGGATAGAATGTTTGTGGCAGTCTCCAAGCATATCTTAAAATAGTTGATCAATAGCCAGGTAGCAGACCTTTTTGCTTCTGCAACCTTTCGTGTTCGATGTAGTCCAGACTTACCATTCATCTCCAGGCCACTCACCGTTCGCCTATTTTGAATACATTTAAGGAAAAGTAGAATATAACTTTGGGTCAGTTGGAGGTTCCTTCTACCTCCTTTTGCTATTTGGAAAGTGATGTTTTTCACCTCTTGGGACTTGTGGATTCCAGAAATAACCCCTTGAGGGAAAGTCTGGCCCCCAAAGGGAATTTTTTGCTAGTTGCAGATCCCTAGACATTAGTTTTCTTTTGTGTGATATGGCAGTGCCTTCATTTCTTCTCAGGGTGTGGTGTTTCCGAGAGTGTGTGTGTGTGGGGGGAATTACTCTTCAAAGCATGTATTCTTTGTTTGGTTTTAGTTTCTTTAAGGCTAGGGGTCTTTCCTGAGATCTGTTGAGATCAACGCAGTGTTGAAATGCTTTTAGCAGACTGTTTAGACATCGATGCATGTATGGATTTGTAGTTTTTAACCAGAGAATTGTGTGTTTGTGTAATGGGCCATTCTTAATTCTTTTCTGGTCTAGTTGAACTGGCTGAGTTTAGTCTAACTGAACTAAAACTGCAAATTGGGTTAGCCCTGAAACATAGGGTTGAGGAGAAATAGTGAATGCCTATACATAAATTTCATATAATATTAATTTCAAGTATTAATTATTAAGCACACTTTTGTGGAGTTTCTGTTGTTGCTAAAAGAGCTTACATGATTTGTGACTTTCTTTACATGTGACTCTTCTGTTTTCCCAATCGTGTGTTGGTGGGGGTCAGAGAACAACTAGAGGCTGCCATTCGTTGACTGTTTATAAATGCCCACCCCTGCATGCTTTATGCGTGTCACTTCTACTTTTCTGTGACCCAGTGAGGTAGGTGTCATTTTCGCTTCACAGATTGAGGAATGTGAGGCTTTAAGTAAGTTGCTCATTGTCATGTAGTTAATAATCTTTTAAAAAAATTAATCTATTTGATACAGGATCTCCCTACACAGTTCAGACTTGTAGTGATCTTCCTGTCAGCCTCCCCAGAGTTGGGATTACAGGCTTGTGCCACCAGGCCCAGTTTCAGTGGCTGGCTTGGGACACCTGGGGTTCCAGGACCAGCGTGGCATGTGGTACCAGGGATCAAACCTGGGTCTTTGTGCTTGCCAGGCAGGTGCCTAGATGTCTGAGTTATATCCCCAGCCCATTAATCTTTTTAAAAAATGAAACCTAGTGTTGAAATAAGGCTGAGTCAAGTTTTATTGAATGTAACGAAGGTATTAGGTATATAAAAGTTGGATTATGGCATGGTGGAAAAGAAATCATTGCTATTTAGTACTTGAAATGATGTTTGTAAGCCGGGAACTAGTAATTTTTTATTTGAAGCTGAGAAGCACCTGATTGATGGTGTATCCAGTTTTTACACAGAAATGGGCTATGTGGAGAGTTGAAAAGGGAGCATTGCTTGGCCAGAATCCTTATCCGCTCTTGGGGGGAGAGGGAGCTCTAGCAGTTGTTTCTCTAATGCTCGCAAAGTTGGCATGGTAGCAGGGGTGGGTGGTCTGTAGACTCATCATCCTGCCAGATCAGGTCCCTTTTCTATCCTTTCCCACCTTCCTCATGTGTCTACCTTTACAGGGGAACAGTGGGGGGTAAGATGTTCACCAGGTATCCTGAATTCTCAGAATACACTTTTTATGATATTTAAAACTGCTTGAAATAGTATTTTTGAACCATATTTTTGAATTGCTGTGGGTTGGATGCCTCCTGAAAGTACTATGGAAACTAACTATTTTACAATATTTCTAAGACAGTTTGGAATTACAGTAAGAAACTTCTAAATTAAGTTTGTAGTGATAGCTTTATAAATTGAAGTAATTGTGCCTGACGTGAGAATAAATTGTTTTAATCCAATTAATACATGGGCAAGGTTAAAAAAATCAAATTAAACATTAAAAGGCTAAGACAAAAATGTAGTAGTGTCCTGCCTTTGGCCTTTTAATCCTCCAGGTCCTATTTACCAGAGTTCGGTACAATGTCAGCTAGTTCTGTTTTTTCCCCTTGTTATTTACATTCATATTTCTAAACCAGTATAGAATAGGCAGTTGCCTCTTTGTATTGTGGCTGAGGTCTTACTCCAAGAGATACACTAAATGCTATTTGGTTTTCTTTTTGCAAATAACACCTTTTTTTTTAGAAGGAAACATCAAGTCATCTGTTGGTTCCACTAAGTTTTCTTTTAGAGACTCCTTGGCCTGGCTGGAGCCTTCCATCCTCTTGTTTCAATCTGGACAGTAGGGTTTCCCATACCTCCTTGCTAGTCTCAGAGCTCCTGTTCTTTTTCTTGGCTTGCTTCTTTTTGCCAGTATGTATCCTCAGTAGCTTCCTAAGAAGGGCTGTATGGGAAATAGTTATTTGAAGTATTGGCTGTCTGAATTTATTCATTCTATTGTATTTTATAGATGGTTTGGCTGAATTTAGAAATCAGGTTGAAAATAATGTTTCTTCAGTTTTGATGGCATTTACTATTGTCTGCCTTAAGGATTTGAGATAAAGAACCCAAACCCATTCTGGTTCCTTTTTTTCCCCTCCTTGTCTTTTGAAGATCATTGTCTTTCTCATTGGCATTTTCAAGTTGTAAAGCTGTATGGGTATGTGGTTTGTTTCTTTCCTTTTTTGTTGTTTGACTGACCCTTTCTAATCTAGAAACTCAAAGCCTTCAGTTTTCAGAAGTGCTTCTTATTTGTTTGATAGTGTCCTGCCCTTTATTTTTCCTGTTTTGTTCTTTCTTTGATTTTTATTGATTTGATTATTGAATCAATTGAAACTGAATTTCTGATCTCCTTATCTTGCCTCTTACTTATTTCCTCATATTGAATGGACCAGGGAGAATTTCTTAAATTTTGTTTCTTAAGATTATTTTTAAATGTTAATTATCATATTTTTAAATTTTAGAATCTCTTTGTTTTGTTTTATTGCATTTTATGGCTGCATTCTCATTGTCTCTGAGGTGTGTATATTTTCCATTTTTTGATGTTTAATATACTTTTAATGTTTCTTTTGCTTCCTCCAGTGTACTGTACCATTCATTTTGGGATTCTTTTTTGCGTTTGTGTACATCATAAATCTAGGTGGTCTTAATGCACAGTGAAATATTGAAACATTGATTGGGGGAACAGCATATTTGTGTGCTGTTATCTGGTGACTTTCTTTGAGGTATGGGCAGACTTCATTGGGCATCTGCCCCATGGCAGTGGCTTTACATCTTCTTTGGTGCTAGTCAATGTCTGCAGAAAAGAAACCTCCAGGATCCTCCCTCTGATGTGCTTAGTGATACACTGGCTGCCATGTCTGAGTTGCTCAGTTGGGAGAGGAATGGAGGGTGTCACCCTCAAATTGTAGACTTTGACAGTTTTTCTACCTCTGGTTTAGTTTTCTCAGAAAAAGCTTGAGGTCTCTACTGGACCAGCCAACTGTTGTGAGTACTTGCTCATTGGCTGTTGCCTCCTCAGACGTGAGCTTCAGGTTAGACTTTAGTATGCCTTGTGTGCCTTTAGAGCTGAGCATCTAAAGGGTTAGAGGAAAGTAACCTCTCCTACAATTGCTTTTTTGTTTTTTGGAGGAACTGGGAATTGAACTCAGGCCCTTGCACTTGCCAGGGAAGTGCTTATTCCACTGAGCCATCTCCCTGGCCCCCTATAATTGCTTTTTATATGTTAGAAAGTGTATTGGGATGTATGCTTTATTATTTTTCCCTTTTTGTTGGTTCTCGTGGTTTATTGTCTTTGTGATTTCATTACTGTCTTTTCAGAAGTTTTAGAAGAAAAAAGGATAAAGGCTGCTGTGCATATTCCATGATGTGTGAATAACTGGGAAGACTAGGCTTTAATGACTAAAGATTTAAGGTAGTTTTTTTTTTTTTTAATGTATTGTGTACAGCTGGGCATGGTGGCGCAGGCCTGTAATCCCAGCACTCGGGAGGCTGAGGCAGGAGGATTGTTGGGAGTTTGAGACCAGCCTGATCTACAAAGTGAGCTTAAGGCCAGCCTGAACTACATAGTGAGACCCTGTCTCAAAAAAAAAAAAAAAAAACGTATTGAGTACAGGGTCTCACTATGTAGATTGTAGATCGGACTCAGTGATTCTCCTGTTTCAGCCTCCCAAGTACTGGGATTACAGGCATGTGCCACCACGCCCAGTCTCAATTTTGGTCTCAGTTTGTCCCATGGGTGGGGCTTGCATAACGTACCCGGGATTGGACCCTGGTTGCTGTGCTCTGCCTAAGCAGGTGCTTTAATCTGCTGAGCTATCTGGTTGGCTGTTGTATGAGGAATTTTGATAAAAGTAATGTTCAGTATAATAGTGATGGTTGCAGTTGTGGTTGGTTGACAGAGTACCATTGATATGTGGTAGCAATTTACCTTTGTCAGACACAAAACTAATTCCTTTGTTAGGTATATTGTTATTTTTATTTTGTAGATGAATGCCAGTCTGTTTGGAATCCTGTAAAAAACTAAGTGGTTTATAAACCTTGAAATTTATTTTTCATTACTCTGGAGGCTAGAAAGTCCAAGGTCAAAGCATGAGTGGACTTGGTATCTATTGAGGGGCAGATTTCTGGCTTCTAGACAGTCCACACACTGTTCTCATATGCTAGAAGGGTCAGATAAACTCCCTTGGGTCTCTTGTAAGTGCACTAATCCCATTCATGGGATCCTGCTCTTAGGATCTGATCACCTCCTCAAAGGCTTCACTTGGTTATACCATCATTGAGCTGATTAAGATTTCAAGGAAAGAATTTTGGAGAGAGACAGATTCAGAAAAAGCAGATTTGGATTAGGTCTGTAGCTAGGTAAGTTTCTTGGTAATAGAGCATAAGGTCCTAATGGGAATCCTATCTGTTCAGAAGTCTCCTGAAGCTTCAGGAGTTTTTAATCTCTGGTTTTCTGTGTCCCCAAGCTTTGCTTTATTACTGTTGTTTACTATTCTAAAGAGACTGCAGTGTAGGCACACAGCTGTTTGTTTTAATGATGAGGACCTTGACTCAGAGCCAATGGACAGTGAGTAGAGGACCAGGCCTTGGCTCAGTTCTGCTTGAGTCTGTTGTATACTGGCTTCTTGTGAGCTTTGGAGGTGCTACAGTTAACCAGTATACTCGAGGTGTAGCGCCTATAAGCCTGTGGCCTTATGCATTTGTCTGTGATTTTGATTACTCTCTGGGTCCTCACCTATTGCTAATTTTGGTAGTACTGAACTCCATATTGACTGATACAGTGTTAGTGGTTTGGGAATTAGATGCTGGTGAAAGGTATAAATTGGTCATGACAACTGTGGTGTGGTGGTTATAGTGATAGAGATTAAATGATGATAAGGACAAGGATGTGTGGACTTCAGAGAGTAGACTGCATCATTCACCAGTTAGATGTCCACTTTGGATAACCAACCTGCCTCTAGTTTTAAAAGAAATACCTTTTGGCTGAGCATGGTAGTCCATAACCTGTAATCCCAGGACTCTGGGAGGCTGAAGCAGGAGGATCACAAATTTCAATCCAGCTGGACAATTTCATGACTGAGGGAGATACTGTTTCAAAATAAAAAAAACTGTACGGGATGGGGATGTGGCTCAGTGCTAAGGCTCAGGGTTCAATCCTTAATATCACAATAAGTAAACAAATAAATTCTAGAAGAGTTTTCTCGGTTAGATCTTACTTCAAATAAGTTCATAGACCATTGTTCTCCAAAGCAGTTGAAAAATAAAAATTTTAAAATGTTGGAAAATGGTGATAAGACTTAGATTTCTTTCTTTGAGAAAGTGAGAATCTATGTAAGAGACTGTTATTATATATGATTAGAACACTGAAATAAGAGTTGTATTACTACTACTACTACTACTACTACTATTATTATTATTATTTTTTTTTGTTTGTTTGTTTGATAGAACTGAGGATTGAATTCAGGCCCCTGCACTTGCCAGGTAAGTGCTTATTCTACTGAGCTTTCTCCCTGGCCCCAAGAGTTGTATTACTGATTGATAATGTTATTGTAGTGATTACCTTTTACTTAAAATTTTTTTATCCCTCTAGGGCCAGGGATATAGTTCAGTGGCACAAATGGCTGCCAGGTGAGTGCAAGGTTCTGAGTTCAATTCCTGGTACTACTCCCACACCCCCAAAAAAGAAGGGCAGGAAGATAGCACAGCAGCATAAGTGCCTGCCTTGTAAGTACACAGTTATAGGATCAATTCCTGGTAACAAACAAACAAAAAAAGAGTTTATTTTCAGGACTGGCCAGATAGCTCAGTGATTAAAGTGCCTGTTTAGGCAGATGCAGAGACTGGGTTTGATCCCCGGCTTGCCCTTCCAGCCTGGCACCTGGGGCACACTGAGACAGCAATGGAGAATGGGCATGGTGGCATATGCCTGTAATCCCATTGCTAGAAATGCAGAAAACAGGAGGATCACTACAACAAGTCTGATCTGTGTAGTGAGACCCTACAGACTGTACTAAATGTGTGTGTGTTTGTGTGTGTGTGTATCTATATATGAAAGTCTATAAGGCAATCATATTTAACATTATAAGGCTGGGGAGATAGCTCAGTGGCATCAGCATCTGGTTGTGAGTTAGATCTGCAGTACTAGAAGAAGAAAACAATTTTTTTTTGCTTTCCATACAATTGAACCCAGGGCCTTTTGACTGAACTTCAGCCTTTTAAAAAATCAATCAGTTATTTAATTAATTAATTAATTAATTTAAGACAAGGTCTCACTAAGAGACTCAATTGCCCAGGCTAAGCTCCAGCTTTTTATCTTCATTCCACAGCTTTCCAGAATATTGGAATTCTAGGCATGTGCCACCACATCTAGCAAGCAGTGATTATCATTGACTATGTATGATACAAGTATTTTTATAGAAGAGAAGAAAGGCCTAGAGAGTTTAGAGAACATGTCCCAGGAAAGAAAACATTTGAGGCTTATCTTTGTTTTATATTTTGCTTTTTTGAGACAAGGTCCTGCTATGTGAACTAGGCAGGGCTTGAACTTGTAATTTTTGTGCCTCTGTCTTAAGATGATGAATGAAATCAATTGAAGAAGTAGGATGTATTTGTGAGAATATTTCAGGGTTTAGCGAGAAAAAGTTAAGGGAGAGGACCTGAGGAAAGGGAGGAATCACAGAAGAGTTAGGTTTCAGATATCGATATTGGAGTCAAAGCCTTTAGTTTGGGGAGAAGTGGTGGTGATAGGGTGAGCCCTGTGTTTTCCTCCCAGGATCCTCTTTCCACTTAGGTTTCATGTGAGTGCTTGGTGGGGAGAAGTGGTGAGGGTGTTCTCTCTGCTGATAGACTGGCATATCCTGCCACAGGCTCCAGATCCTGGAGTGCTGAGGGGGAGTGTTTACTGGAGGCAGGTGAACACTTGGGTTAGAGTTGGCTGCATTGATACAACACTAATTTGGGTTCATGTGTTCCTTGTTGAGAGAGCAGGGCTGAGACATTGTGTTTGTGGATTTGAGGTTTGGTGGGTTTTTCTGTGTGTTCATGGTGTTTTGTTTTGTATGCTTATGGGGATAATTTAGTCAATTATGGCTAAACCTGTCCCCTGTGAGTCACATCCTGAACTGACAAATCAGTTCTGAAGGTGCTGCCTAAAATGCTATTTATGTTTTAAGGCTCACTTTTAAGATCAAATAAAATATGTGTGTATTCATGAACTGTGAAGTTCCGCGGTGTCAATTCTATGGTTTTGATTCCCTAAATGCTAGCTAGTATTTTGAAATAGTTTGTCAGCTGTACATCTTAAAAAGTTGTATATTTGAGACTGGGCATGGTAGTGCATGCCTGTAATCCCAGCTCTTGGGAGGTTGTAAACAGGCAGATCACTAGGAGTCTGATCAAGTAGTGAGACCCTGAACACTCTGTAGGCCCTTCCCTAAAAAATACAAAAAAATTGTGTATTAAAAGAACCATTACCTACTCTGAAATTATATTAATGGAATACTTTTTGTGTTATCCTTGTTAATGTAAATCAATTGTAATATTTTTATTTATTACTTATTTGATATAGGATCTTGCTATGCAGTTCAGAGTAATAGTGATCCTCCTGTCTCAGCCTCCCCGGCACTGGGATTACAGGTGTGCAACACCATGCCCGGTTTTGGGACTGACATGGCATGTGGTGTCAGGGATTGAACTGTGGACCTTGTATTTGCCAGGCAGGCCTTATGCCACTGAACTATCTCCCCAGCCAAGTGTAATACTTTTAAATAAAAAATATTGTTAAATAGATTTCATTCATGTAGTAACTTTTAAAATGTTATGCACCAAGACAAATGTATGAATATTGCTGTTACATCGTAAACTTATCAGATGGTTACTTTCTCTGTTTTGAGCAGTTAAAGTGCTGAGTGAATTTCATAAGTCCTACTCTCGTTTTTATATAAATTTGAAGCTAGGATAGAAAGAACACAGATCTGTCAAACATAACTTGTTGTGTGCCAAATACTTCAGGTGTTCTCTTTCAGTGCATTAACTGGGAGTAGCTGGCATTGATTTTTTTGTTTTTCTTTTTTTTTTTTAATGAGTACACTAGAGGTTCGGGACAGTTACAGAATTTGCTGGAGGTGTCAGATACATGGGGTTATAAAGCACCACAAAGTATGTGCTTTCTCTACTATGTGGCCTTCATGAAGGTAAGGCATATCCTTAATATTTATCAACGTTCAAATAAGGAGTTTAAATAAAATTCACATTCCTAGATGTACCCTGCAGTTTCAGTTACTCTGGGATGGCACTCAGCTAAATTTACCTTTTGAATGGCATACATAATTGGTTATGTAGTTTTTCCACATTTGAACTTCTCTAAACTTGGAATTGTCTTATAATCAGTGGTGAGCCATAAGTTATTTGACAGCTTTACTTGACTTAATGGCAATATATAATGCTATATTTCAGACTAGATAAGATGGCATTATTTATCAAAAGATAATATTGTAACACATACTTAGGTTTTTTGTCACTCTTTTATCTATGTATGACTGTCACAACTTTCCGAGCTGTAAAATTCAGTGGTGGCATTTATTATATACTAGTGGTAGTGGCTGTGTGGTTGTGTTCTTGCAGTGTTCCATTAATGGGTAAGATGTTGTCTTTAGGGTAACAGCAACAACAGTTCACTTTCAGCATCCTAACTTACTGCTAAAGAGAAGTGTTGAAGGTTCTATATGGCAGTTTGGGGCCTTTTCCTTAGACAGAGGCATGGTTAACCACATGTAGTAAGTTTGGCATACTGTTTCAGGGTTCTTAGACTTTTGGGGATCCCTAGTGAAAAAACTTACAGGTGCTTCTGAGTTCCTCAACAACTGGTATCTTTCACATTTTGTATTCTGACCTACATGAATTGTTAAAAAGTTTGTGTCAAGATAAAGTGTGTTATAAAGTTATATGATCTTTAAAAAGTGCACACCATGGTGTGTGTCCCTCGTAGTATCATTCAGAGTAGTTTTAGCTCCCTAAGATATCCTGTGAAGGAGTGTTTATATTTATAAATATTCTCCTTTAGATTTTAATGTCTTCCATATTTCTTTTTATGTCTTCCATATTTCTACTTTTGACCATGTAAAATGCAGTTGTTTGTTTTTCCTGTGCCATTGCTTGTTAGTTTTAACATCTGTGCCTGTTCTGGGGTGATTTAAGTTGATTTACCTATTTGTGTGTCTGTATGTATTTTCTTGTTTCCTTACATACCTTGTAATTTTTTACTGGATGGCAGGAATTGTGAATTTTATTTATTTATTTATTTATTTATTTATTTATTTATTTATTTAGTACAGGGTCTCACTGTGCAGCTTGGACTCATAGTAATTCTCCTGTTTCCAGCTTCCCCATCACTGGGATACATGCATGAGTCACCATGCCCTGACTTGGTGGCTGGCTCAGTGCAACTGAGGGTGGGGCCAGCATGGCATGTGGTACTGGGGATCGAACTTTCCTAAGCAGGCACCTAGTCCTCTGAGCTATCAAACTTTACTTTTTTAGGGAGTTGCGTTTTCTTATATTCCTGCAAATATTCTTGGATTTTGTTCCAAGCTACACTTAAGCGAATTGTAAGCAGTTTGGTCCTTTCCGTCTCACAGTCTTGCCTTCCATTCTGGCTTGTGGGAATGGCTACAAATCTGTGTGATTGCTAGGCACCATGGGCTTTTTATCCTGGTCTGCTGCTGTGTGCTTTCCTCTTATGCTTGCACTGATCGGTGCTCAGCTGAACACTGGAGGGCAGCTCCCTGGAGATTTTGAATCTCTTTCTCTGCTCAGCACTCCTTTCTGGTAATTTGTGCTCACCTTTTTCTTCCCAGATGTCTTTTTTGGTTGTTTTAGATGATAGGATCATTCTGTTCCCTGTTGTATTATCTTGTCTAAAAGCAGACATGATCAAGAATTATTGTTTGTATCTTCCATAAAATTGTTTGAACTGATTAGATTGTTAAAACTAAGTCTAATTTAAAGAAACATTTTTAAGTTTTCTATATGTGTTTGCATACACAAATGTGTATGTGTATTTGTGGGCATATAGTAGAAAGTATATAGAGCAGTATTGGTTTTGGAATTTGCATATTTGAGTTTCCTATCTTTTGCTCTTTGTGGATAGATATATAATAAATGTTCCTAACTTATTTTTTCACATGTAAAATAGGATGTTTTTCAGTGTACATCAGAATATATCAACAAAGACTATGATACATATGAAATGCTATGTAATTCTAAAAACAATTTAGTTAGTGGTGGAAATTTGTCGTCAATAAGTGGCAACATTACTTGTGTATACAAGGTTTTATTTTAGGGGCTTGGGGCATAATGTTAGTAAATAAAGCCGAAAAAATTGCCTGCCATCTTAAAACTAACATCTGGAAGAAATCATAGTGACTTTGCTTCAGAAAACAATTCAGGTAGCCTTGGAACTGGATGTGGTGCATTGTGTTTCTGGCAAGGTTTACCCATTTTCCCATAGTGGAGGGGCCAGTCTTAGTTGGAAAGGAAACAGCCTATGGCAAAAGGCATGGAGGTTAATCGATGTTGTCATTGACCATGAACATCTTTCTCTTAAGAACTCTTTATTCCTCATGTTCTCTGTGTGCAGATTCTACTTTCAGTAGATCAAGACATTATGCTCTGATTGGCCAGAACCCTTAAGGTTTGGGAGAAATAGCAGAGGAAAATGTTGACTGTGGCAGAGTAATACACGAAAAATCTTAGGTCATTTACAAGCCACAAGGCTTGAAGACAGGTACGTTTTTAGTTGTGACTAAAGCTTGTTCTTTTCTTGTAGGCTAGCACTTGTAATTCCTTGCCTTATTAGTTAAATATTAGGTCTTAGCCAATTTTCTAGGCATAATCTGATTGTATAGCTAGATTTATTAGATTCTGACCAATAGACCGCTATTTTATGTATACTTATTTCCATAAATCAGAAACATTTGAAACAGGAACTCCTTATTTTCTTTTAATATCTTTTAAAATATTTTCAGTGGTTTAATATATTTTATATGACCCCCCTTAATTGACTTACATACCAATGAATAAAAAATATCTTGACTAAATGAAATTTTAAAGTTTTAACTGGCATATGGAAACTGGATGATATCATAGGATAATTGGGTTTTGGCTGACATTTGAAAACCATGATGATATCATACAATAATAGAATTTTGTGGCTGAAGAGGGACATTAACATCATCTGGTCTAACTCTTTTGTTTCATAGTTGAGAAAATTGATGCCTAGAGAGGGTGATTAATTGATTGTCAGTCACTTAGCTATAGTACTTAGTAGAGAAACAAGGGAGAGAAGTTGAAACCTTGAAATCTGCTTTAGCTGTGTCTCTGTATTTATTATTTTCTTGTCTTAACTGATTTCTGACATTTTCTTTAAAATACTATCATCTTTAAAACACATCTTTGTGTGTGAAACCAGCTATTCATGGATCATATATGCATGCATATGCTTGCATAATTGCAGATACAGTTAGGCCCTAGTCCTGTGTGTATGTGTGAGTTAGTGAGGGAGGAGACACACATGTGAAAGGAAATAGCCTATGACAAAAGGCATGGAGGTTAATCGATGTTGTCATTGACCATGAACATCTTTCTCTAAAGTATGCTTTATTCCTTATGTTCTCTGTGTGCAGATACCTACTTTCAGTAGATCAAGACATTATGCTCTGATTGGCCAGAACCCTTAAGGTCAGGGAGAAAGAGCAGAGGAAAAACTACCTAGAGTACATTTTTGCCAAGTTGTGTAACAGTGACTTTTTATAAGGGGAGATAGTTTACTGATTTGGCAAAAATCAGCATAATTGCAGGCTTAGAAAAATAATAACTTTTTTAAACACTTGGAGTTTTTTTTTTTAAACTATTGGTTTATTACAACTTGAGCTAGAAAAGTCATGTCATGAAGAACACAGACTTTGTATTAAATTTGGACTTGATACTAGGAAAAATGGATTTTTCTTACTGGGTCTTCAGAATTTTGCAGGAATAACTAGTTTTTCCTTGTGGGATTTGCATTGCTTAGAAATAAAATTATGAGTGGACATGATGGCTCCTGCCTATAATTCCAGCATCTGGGGAAGCCAAGGCAGGAGGATCACAAGTGTGAACCCAGCTTACAATCTAGTGATTTAGTGAAACTGTCTCAAAAATAAATAAAAAGGGGTTGAGGATATAGTTCAGTGCAAGGGCCCTTGAGTTCAACCTCCATTGCCACAGTTAATCATTCAATAAAACTATGAACAAATGTCATACTTGTTAACAATAGAGCAAAA
Source organism: Ctenomys sociabilis (assembly GCA_004027165.1). NCBI lineage: Eukaryota > Metazoa > Chordata > Mammalia > Rodentia > Ctenomyidae > Ctenomys > Ctenomys sociabilis. Next base: position 15,636 of record PVKA01015873.1, read on the forward strand.
TTCCTACTTTGCTGGAATTGGCAAGTGATAAATTTAAGTCTGGTAATGTAATTAGACAAGTGTTTTTCATTCTACCAGCATAAAAATATTCTGTGTATCCTAGAGACACAGTACTCAGTGCATAGCTGTTAGCTTTCATTCTTTCCACCTTCCAGCAGAGCCTTTTCTATTCTGCTGATTATACTTTGCCTAGTTCACCCTTTCTCTGCTGGCCTTATTTTCAGTTTTGCTTGTGGAGCTCCAGTTCTGTTTTGAAGTCTCCTCTGATTTCTCTCATAGTGCTTAAAAAAATTGTCTCTTCAGTTTTACTGAAACCAGTTTTCTCTTGTGGTAGTTTCCCCATAATCCTTCCCAGTTATCAGAAGTCATTTTTATTGCACTTTTTTCCTCTTGTGGCACAGGGACCACCCTTGTTTTCTTTAGACTGCATCTCACCATGTTTTATGGCTGGCTTCCAACTCCTAGGCTGAAGGAACCCTCTGCAGTCTTCATGCCTTACCTTATGAGTGGGATCTACAGGTGTGTACCACAGCATCTGGCTTTTTAAAAATGAACTTGTTGAAGTGAAGTTTATCTAATGTAGAATTAACAATTTACTATGTTGTGCTAATGCTGTACAACTTCTATTTGGTTCCAAAATATTCCATTCATCAACATAACATCCCAAACCTAGAGAAATCATTCTTAAAATTTCTTTGGAACCAGAAAACACCTACAAAAGCAAAGGCAGTCCTGGCCAACAAAGACAAGGCAGGAGGCATTACAATTCCTGACTCGAAATTATACTACAAAGCCGCTGTGATAAAATCAACATGGTATTGGCAACGAAATAGACCTGAGGATCAATGGAATAGACTGGAAGATACAGAGGCTCTACAAACACACTCAGCCACCTGATTTTCGACAAAGGAGCCAAACGTGCAGACTGGAAGAAAGATAGCCCTTTATCAAATGGTGCTGGAGAAACTGGCTCTTTACATGCCTACAACTAAAAGTTGACCTGGGATTATCACCATGCACTAAGCTAAAGTCAAAATGAATTAAAGATCTAAACATTAAAACAGAAACACTAAATTTACTAGAAGAGAAAGTAGGAGTAACTCTTGAAGACATAGGGGTATGCAAAGTGTTCATGAACAAAAATCAAATTGCATGGGTAATACTTAAAGAATTAAGAACTGGGACCTGTTGTTATTGAGAAGTTTTTGCACATCAAAAGAAATTACCAACAAAATGAAAAGACAACCCACAAATTTTGAAAAGAATGTTAACTGATAAGCACTCAGACAAAGGTCTGCTCTCTAGAATTTATAAAGAACTAAAAGATATTAGGGCCCCTAAACTTAAAGACCCAATCCAGAAACAGGCATCTGAGATGAACACACACTTCTCAAATTAAGGAAGCAAATAAATATATGAAAAAATGCTCCACATCACTAGCCATCTGTGAAATGCAAATTAAAACAACACTGAGATACCATCTCATTCCAGAAAGAATCGCAAGGAAATCAACCAACAACAAATGCTGGAGAGGTTGTGGGGAAAAGGGAACATTTCTCCACTGCTGGTGGGAATGTAGACTGGTACAACCATTGTGGAGGTCAGTGTGGAGACTCCTCAAAAGAGTAGGACTGGAAATCCCATTCAAGCCAGCTATCCTCCTACTGGGAATTTTCCCAGAGGATCTGAAAACATCATATCATAGTGATATATGTGTGCCTATGTTTATAGCAGTACAATTTGTGGTAGCCAAATCTTGGAAACAACCAAGATGCCCGTCACATGAGGAATGGTTGAAAAAGATGCAGTATTTTTATACAATGGAGTATTACTAAGCAATAAAAAAAGATAAACTCGAAGCCTTCATATTTAAGTGGACGCCACTTGAAGATATAAGTGAAATAAACCAGACCCACATATGTAAATATTGTATAGACTCCCTAGGATAAGAACTCAAAAGAAGAAATACAAATAGAAAGGTATAACACAACTGAAAGGAAAGTGAGAACTTGAGGATTGGTCAACAAGGACAGCACAAGGAGAAAAACTGTAAAACATGATGGGGCAAAACCATACATTTATATGTACTAGATGGGTAAGGCAATGTTCCTGAGAAACATCAGTGGATTTTTGAAATTAACTGTTAATTGGTAGGATTCTCACCCTGACTAACTATACATGCTGATACCTGTGAACCAAGCCACTGTACTGAAGATAGCAATGGTTAATAGAAGGGTCATGCTTGGAATGCCTGTCATTCTAGTCTTCTAAATACGTACTTCTTTTCATGACATACGATTATTACCATACTGTCTCTCAAGCAAAAGTTTGCTGTTTTTTTTTTTGAAGTGGGTAATAAATGAAAAAAATAAAAGAAGATTAAAAAGTCACAGGACTGTCTTGCTACAATGCTGTATATGGTTAGATTTCGAAATTTCTGTAATAATATGTAATTGTTTATTCATATTCTTTAAATATTTTTCATTTTTAAAATTTTTATCTTCATATTCTGTAGGAACTTAAAGTTTAACACATCAATAACTTGATGGAAAATACCTGTTCCATGTTATGCCTAAATCAGACAGATAATGAAGTTACACCGAACTGCCTATGTTGTAGGTTATTCTTCTGGAGGGTTAAGAACCTAAGTTTGCAGACCAAAAATTAGAGAAATAGAAGGGCTGCAAGGACAGCCAACATTTTGACCCTAGCCTTTCAAGGTCAGTGAAGACTCAGGACATAGGAGAACCTGTACTGTAACATCATGTAACAGAGTCGTGTCCCAAATTTTTTGATCAAGGAGATTATGGGGTCACAGAGCAATGTGATCGATGACTTAGAGTGTGCCTAAGGAGAATCACATGCAGAGAAAACATTCTCTCTGGCTTTTATAGAGAGCAAATTGGTCAAACAATGGCTGTGACTCATCCACATGGCTGACACTGACAAAAGATCTGTAAACTGCGGTACAGGATGACAGGATAAATCCTGAGGGGACTTGACTGAACTTATCAGATACAAAAGTTACATTTCTTGTTAGATGGGTCTTGATTTATCTTGGTCTTAACCATCCAGCAGAAAAGTATAAAAATGAGGTATATATAGTAAAGCTATATATACCTCATTTTATATATAGATAACCTACTACTACTGTGGACTGCTGGACTGTGTTGGATTGTTTTGCTGAAATCATGTACCTATAGTATTTACATGCCAAAGGAATTCCCATTTCTGACAAGACTAAACAAAAAAAGGGGATACAAAGAAGGACCTTTCTGTATCTGTATATATAGTATAGTTAGGATAGATATATACCTATTTTCACTTAAATCAGTGAGAAGAAAGATTTGTACTAACAATGTTTGGACAAGATATCCTATCTGTATCTTGTAATATGGATAACCAGAAAGAAGATAACAATGTACAGCGTATTAATTATTGAAACTGTCCTATTAATCAGCTTTGAAACTGTGTTATTGCTATTTGTTTCTCAATAAATAAAATAGAAGAAATAGCAAAATATTTCCATTATACCATTGTTCCTGAAAACCCATTACCTCTTAAGCAATTTCTGTTTTTTTTGAAAGTGTATTTAGTACAGGGTCTATAGGGACTCACTTCGCAGATAATGATCCTGTTGTTTTCAGCCTCCCAAGTGCTGGGATTACAGGACTGCACCACCACGCCTAGTCTCCTTCACTATCTCAGTGTACCCTGGGGGTCTGGCTGGCACTGCATGCAGGGGTGAGCTACCTCGCCGGCCAGTCCTGCAATTTCTTTTTATCTTTGTCACCTCTCAATCCTGGTAATAGTGTTCTGTCTGTGTATTTGTTTATTCTGGATATCTTGTATAAATAGATTCTTACAGCATGTGGCTTTTTTTATATGGCTGCCTTAGTATAGTACAATGTTTTGGAGATTCATCTACATCATAGTATCATACTTCATTATTTTTTATGACTGAATAATATTTCATTTTATATATTTATGCCACCATTTATTTACTTGTTCCTGGACATTTGAGCTATGTTCATATTTTTGCTATGATGACTAATGCTGCCATATACACAGGGAGTTGTAATTATTTTCAAATTTGGTTGTGTATCTAAAAGGGAATTCTGAATTATATATGGTGATTCTCTGTTTATCTTTTTGAAACAACATGAAACATTTTTCTGCAGTGACTGACCTGTTCTGTATTCTCACTAGCAGTGAATGTATAAGGACTCTCATTGCTCGAGGTCCTTATCAGTACTTGCTATTTTCTGCTTTTTTAATTATATGTATCCTAGTGGGTATGAAGTGTTACTTACTTTGCTTTTGATTTGTCTTTCTCTAATGACAGATTCAGTTGAGCATCTTTTTCATGTATTGTTGTTCATTTGTATGTTTTCTTTGGGGAAATGTCTATTCAAGTCACTTGCCCATTTTTGAGTTGGGTTGGTTGTCTTTTTATAGGTGAATTGTAAGATTTCTTCATAAATAGGCTTTTACTGGAAATCTATTTGCAAATATATTCTTCTACTTAGAGGTTTTTTTCTTAGGCTTTATAACAGATTTTATCGTGCAGAATTTAAAACTTTTGGGCTGAGATGATAGCTTGGCAGTTTAAATGCCTGCCTGGCAAGCATAAGTACTCCAGTACGATCCCAGTTACCACATGTTGTGCTGTCCTGAAACCCTGGGCATCCTGTGCTGGCCACCAAAACCAGATGTGGTGGCACATGTCTGCAATCCCAGCACTTGGGAGGCTGAAACAGGATCACTATGAGTCCTAGATACATAATGAGACTCTGTATCAAATACATTAAGAAAATTAAAAATTAAAAAGTTTGGGCCAGCAAGATAGCTCAGTGGTCTAAAGTACCTGCTTAGGTAAGCTTAGGCAAGTGCTCAGGGACCACAATTAGATCCCTGGAACAACATGCAGTGCCAGCTCTGATCCCAGGGTGGGCTGAGCTGGCCACAAAATTAAAAAAAAAAAAAAAATATTGGTTCTGGCCAGATAGCTCAATGGATTAAAGCTCCTGCTTAGCAGGCACAGGGCTGGGGGTTTGATCCTCAGCATACAGTATGATTGAGACTGGGCATGGTGATGCACATCTGTAATCTCAGCCCTTGGGAGTCTGAAAACAGGAGGGTCATTACACATCTGATCTGTAGTGAGACCCTGTACTAAGTACATAAAAAAAAAATCTTTTAAGTTTTAAAAATCATTTATTTATTTATTTATTTATTTATTTGGTATAGAGTCTCACTACATAGCTCTGAATTGTAGTGATCCTCTTGTTTTCAGCCTCCTGAGCTCTGGGATTATAGGTGTGAGCTACCATGCCCCTCTTTGTGGCCAGCTAAGCATGCTTGGAGGCGGGGTGGGGCATATGGTGTTAGGGTACACCCTGGTCCCTGGTCCCTGCACTTCCCTAAGCAGGGTCTTAGTCCTCCAAGCTATCTTGCTAGCCTTTTTTTTTTTTTTTTTTTTTTTTTTTTTTTTTTTTTTTTTTTTTTTTTTTTGGTCTTTGAGACAGGGCATTGCTTTGCGGTTCAGGCCAACATTGACTTCACTTTGTAGCTCAGACTGGCATCAAACCTGTAGCAATAATCCTGCCTTGGCCAAGAGTAATGGGATTACAGGCATGAACCACCATGCATGGTGGCTTTTTAAAACTTTTATGAAATCCAGTTGTCTTGGTTATTTTTCTTGTTGCTGTGACAAAATATCCAACAACCAAAGTTAAAGGATGAAAAGTTTCTTTCAGCTCATGGTTTGAAGAAGTTTTACTCCATAATTGGCTATGCCAACTCCAAGTTAGAGTGGCATGGCAGGGGGTTATGGCAGGGAAGAAACAGCCCATGGCAAAGCAGGGCAGGCAGAAGGCAGCAAAACAGCCATGCAGCAGCAGCAGCAGCACTCGCTGCAGCAGGCCAATTATCAAGTGCATTAGCAGGTTAAGGGAGTAGCCTTCTTTCTGTCCCTTATATTCCATAAAGGGTATCAGCCCTTAGGGAAGGTAGTGCTCATCCACAAGGGCACTCTTCATCCCAATATTGATTCACTTATCACAGTATCACATCCTTAATCTAATATCACATACCCTAGATCACCCACTTCTGCAAATCCCTGCTTATAACCACATGAAGCTTTGGAAAAATGTCTAGATACAAGCACAACACCAACTTACCTACTTTTTTCAGTCTTTTTTTATACTTTTGGTGGCCTATGCAAGAATCTATTGTCGGGGCCGGTGAGATAGCTCAGCAGTCTAAAGCACCTGCTTAGGCAAGCACAGTTCAGTCCCTGGCACCACTGGCACCAGTTGCCATGCCAGTCCTGCTCCTATGGTGGGGTGAGCCAACCACACACACACACACACAAGCGCGCACATATGCCTGCACAAATATTAAATCCAAGGCTATGAAGATTTTAGTCCTGTGTTTTCTTTTAAGAGCTTTATGGTTTGCATCTTATATTTAGTTCATTGATCAATTTGATTGACTCTGCTAGGAAATAAGGGTCCAATTTCATTCTTTTTTCAGGTGGATATCCAGGTGTCCCAGCAATATCATGTTAAAGTGCCTATTCTTTCTCTGTTAACTGATTGTGGCACCTTTTCAGAACTTGATTAGACAGAAAAATAATTATTTCTCATCTTAATTCTGTGCTCCTGGTCTACATGACTGTCATTATGTCAGTACCATACTGTTTTGATTAAAATAGAGTTGTGATGAATTTTGATTCTAGAAAATGTCAGTCTCCCAACTGTATTTTTAGTAATTGTTTTTCCTGTTTAAAGTGGCTTTGTGGTTCAACAATAATTTTGAAGATCTGTATATTCATTCCTGCAAAAGATACAGAATGCTGGTAGTGATTACGCTGAATCTGTAAATCATTTTGGGTATTATCACCTTGATAACAATATGAAGTCTTTCCATTCATGAATATGGAATGCTTGTCTATTTGTCTTTAGTTGTTTCAGCAATGTTTTATAACTTCCAGGGTACAAGTATTTTTTTTTTTTTTTTGTTACCCATTTATTTTTATTCATGTAGTTTTTCTGATTTAGGACAGGGTCTACAAGGTTTCACTGTATAGATATGACTTGTAGTGATTTTCCTGTTTTCAGCTTTTCAAGTGCTAGGATTTCAGGGTGTGTGCCACCATCCCCAGTCTCAGTTGCCATCTCAGTGTGCCCTGTTAGTTGGGCCAGCACAGTACTGTGGGGATTGAACCCTGTGCCTAAACAAGCGCTTTAGCCTGCTGAGCTATCATCATCAAGTCAGCTCTAAAGAATCTCTTTATTATTTATTTATTTGGTACAGGTTCTCACTATGAAGCTCAGACTTGTAGTGATCCTCCTGCCTCAGCCTCCCTAGTGTTGGGATTACAGGCATGAACCATCATGCTTGGTTTCTGTGGCTGGCACAGCATGCCCAGGGTTCTGGGGCTGGCACGGCATGTACTAAGGATCAAACCCCAGTCACTGCACCTGTCAGGCAGGCACTTAGACTACCAAACTATCTCCCCCCAGCCCTAAGTATTTTATCTTTTGGATTATATTATAAATGGAATTGTAACTTTTGTTTTGTACTGCTCATTGAAGAACTGGTTCTTACATGTTTTATCTTTCCTTCATTGATTGTTTTGTCTCCAGACAGTAACTCAACATCCTCTTCTTGATTTATAGGGCATTAGTCACCCTAGAAGAGTGATCTTTAGTGACTTTATCCTAGTTTTCATTTTTTTCCCATCCTTTATTCTAAAGGGATGTCAGAACCTACCTTGATTTTTCTCAGCTAGTGTTTCTTGGTCCATACTGGTTCTAGCTTTGAGGACTCTTCCCAGTGAAGCACTTGTTGGAGTGAGCACCTTAGACTTGATCTTCTCAACCCTTTCCAGGAACTGTATTCTCCTGCAGCCAAGCTTTGTTTCCTGGTCTCATCAAGAGTTATGCTGCAGGCTCACTGTAGAACTAAGTCATTTCCCTCACTGCCTCTCTACCCATTCTGCCCTGTCCAGTTTACTCCTGTGATGCCTATCATACCACTCCCTGGCAGTGTTCACCCTATTGTCCACTGTTCCTTTCTGTCTGCATTTGATGTTTGTTGATACACTCAAAGTACTAATAACTAATAACAATTAGAAAGGAGTAATTATTTTCAATATCTTTTCATTTGTCTTTTTAAAAATTTTTGAGCATATGATAAGGAAAGAAAAAAAAGCACAGTTCTTTTTATTAACTGATTGCTGAGGTAAAACTTGCACATTATAAACTATTCAGAAAATATACAATATGGTAAGGAAGACATGTGTGATGAAACATTTAAATATGCATTGCCGGGCTGCCAGATAGTTTAGCAGAATAAAGTGCCTGCTTATGCAGACAGAGGGACCAGAGTTTGATGATCCCCAGGGCACACTGAGACAATGATGGAGAGTGGTTGTAGTGGTACGTGCCTGTAATCCCAGTTTGTGGCAAATAATTTTCTAATCTTTTTTTCATATATTCATGTTTTTCTTTATATATTTTGTTAGGCTTACGAGTATAGGTAATTCTTTGAGATAGAGCATATAATAGACTCCAGATGCTGTTGTTCCTGCCTGCCTTTCTCCTTTCCATTGCCTGGTGGTCAGATTATGGCCTACACATTTTCTGCTTTAACAAATGACTTGTGGCTTTCCTTACACCTGATTACTTTTTATTATTATCTTATGAATGGTTGGAAGAAGATGCATTTTCTATAGGTTACCATCTTGATGTATGTATTCATTATAATCAGATTAATTATGGGTTTAAATCACATCCCCTAAATGCTAGTTTTGAATCATATTTGTTCTTGATGTTAGATTCCCTTTACATTTTTAACATGTTTTTGTAGGCTTTAAGTTTTGATTTAGAACAATAAAGATTCATGAATATTATGCTATCATCATGAAACAAACTTCTTCACATTAAATAAATATTTGTTCCCTCTTGAAAACAAAAGTTGAGTCTTAGTTTAGTCTCTATGTTCTGGAGCAGCCTTATTGGGGGAAGAAGACTTAATTGGTGTGTTTTCTGAGGCCATCTGAGAATGTGTTCTTTGCATGTGATCAGATTTTTGTCTAGAAATAGAATTCTTTGCCTTCTTCTTGTTCTTTCCAAAACTGAATCTTTATTACATTTCCTATCATTTTAAGGATTTCTATCATACTCGCATTCAGAATAGGGAGCATAGGAATCCAAAAATTGTCTTCTCATTTTAGCCCAGTTTGGCCATGTGCTATGTGGAGATCCTTTCCTAAGCTTGCCTTTTATATATAACTTCTCTTTTCAATATGTTGTATTTTGTCCAAAAAAAATTTTTTTTAAGTCTGAATGTTTTAAGGGAAAGTTGGAGGGAAAAGATTTCTATCCGTAATCGTTTATCATTACTAGTATTAATCTTGGAAGAAAGTGTGGTTTTTTAACTGAATTTTTAAAAGGAGAATGAGTTTTTTCTCTAGCTTTTATCAAATTTCATGGATTTTTGGGGTCAGTAATTTAATTTTTTTCTAAATTGCTATAATTCATATGTGCATTTTTAAAACATGTTTGAAAACAAACTTTTTTCTGGTTATATTTCATGGAAAATTTATGTGAAGAAAAAGAATATGGACCAGTATAGCTCAGTAGGCACAAGCACCTGCTGGCAAGTGAAAGCAAGATCTCGAGTTAGATTTTCAGTAACAAAAAAACAAAATTAAAAAAGAAAAAGAATACAAGCATACAGGTAAAACCGATAAGCTACCAGTTATTAATTATTAATTTTTTTTGGTATTTCTTTTTTAAAAAATGTAATGTACAACATATATATTTAACTTTAATTTAGTAGAGATTTATTGAACACCTGAAATAAACAGGAACTATTTCAGGGGCTAGACATTTTAGAAGATTTGTTGTATGTAGTTCGTCCATGCCTATTTTCTTTTTCTTTCTTTTTGTGGTAGTAGGGATGGAACTCAGGACCTTGTGCTTGCCAGGCAGGTGCTTATGTCACTGAGCTTGGTTCATTATTTATAACAGCTCCACTAATGCTGTCATAGTCTTTTATTAGTCACTTATTTTCATCATTTCCAACCTGTTTAGAAAAGGGTTGCTGAGTGTGTCACATAAATATATTTGATTATTTGGTGGGGATATCAGCTCTTTCTCCTATAAAGAAAGAAGAAATGTTGATAACTGTTGTTCTCTGTTATCAATGGATGTATTATAGTTTATTAATTGCTGCTTTGTTGCTGATAATTTATTTTGTTCACTTTTAATTGTTTTGATTAATATCTTCTTGTAGGAAATGAATGCCTATCCTTGATTTCCCTATGGTAGATTTTTAGTGTAATTACCAGGTCACAGAATGTAAATAGCTGAATGTCTGTAATCCTAGCTTCCCTGAAGGCTGAGGCTAAGGAAGGAGGATAGCCAAACTCAAGTCCAGTGTAGGGAACATACCGAGATCCTGTCTTAAAAAGTAGAAGGCTGAAGGTCTGGCTCAGTAGTAGACCTTCCCAGGGTTCAATCCCCAGTCCTTTCAAGGACAAAAAAAATAAATAGCGTATTTCTGAATCTTTATAGTGCTTGCCATATGCTGTTCAACATTGTTTTATGTTTAAATAATTTAAGCATTTCTGTTGTAATATCAAATGTGTTCCTGAAAAAACCTTCAGGGTTGATTCTTCCCTAAAAATAACAGGATTTATGGGAAAAATAAGGTTAAGAGCAGACCACTCAAGACCTCTGCAATTTTCAAACCAGAGTACTAACAAAAGCATAATTGGTACCTTATCAGATAACTTGAGTAGTCCAGTCAAACCATGTAGTGTGGCTGAGTCTGCCATAAATAAAAGTAAAAGTTATTAAAATCTAAGGAAATGGAAATCACAGTCCTGCATGGTCTTAAGGCAGTGCAAATTAAAGTAACTTTGTAAGCCAGTGGAGCTGCCATAGTAGTAGGCACAGGAAGAATTACAGCTTGCTGGGGTGCTGGAACCATACCAGCACTTTTGAGGAGGGAAAGTGGGTGCAAATGATCAATATTCTTGCAATAGAATGAAAAGAGGTCTTGCTTGGCAGCAGCTATTCTTGGTGAAAATTTTAATTCTCTTTCTGCATTTCTAGTTCCCCCTTGTCTGGAAGAACTCATATGTGAACTGACTTAACTCCAGTGTTATACTGTACTGTTACTTACTAGCCACTTATAAGCTGTCCAGTGCTAGAGGGACGTCTCTTACAACAGAACAGACTGTGTTCCCAAATTCGATATATGAAAAGGTGAATATAATTTGAATGGTTCCTTTGAAGTTTGAACCTTTTTATATTAGGAATACTAGTAAAGAAATCTCTCTTTTAAAACAAATGTTTTCAAAGTTTATAGTTAGAAAACAAAGCTTGTAGTTAGAAAACTGTTTAATGACTATTTTAAATTTTGATCTAGAGCATTTTATTTACTTATTAACTTAGTTATCTTTATGTATTTGATACAGGGTCTCACTACACAGTTTGGACATGTAGTGATCCTCCTGTTTTCAGTCTCCCCACGCTGGGATTACAGGCATGTGCCACCACACACTGTCTTGGTGACCAGCCCAGTGTGCCCAGGGGTGGGACTAGTGTGGCATGTGGTGCTGGGGAATCAAAGCCCAGTCCCTTGGCTTGCCTAAGCAGGTGCTTAGTTGACTGAGCTATCTCGCCAGCAAGTGTTGAATTTTAAATTTGCAGTTTATTTTGGTGGCCTGTAAATATCTATAGACATTTAGATCACAAGGCTCCAAACTGTATTTATTTGTTGATGATTCATCTTTTTGTAATATAGTAACTTATTTGGGTAGTTTCATTCAGGATTTTGCAGTATGCAGTTATGGCACCAGAGAAGAAAGGTTAAGTAGGGGTGTTTTCTGAGTTGGTGTAAGTATAACAGAATTATGGGAGAAAGATGAGCGTCCTGATTAGGAAAGTAATTGGAATGAAGTCTATAAGAAGAAAATGAGAAATGATTGGTATTAAAAAGTAGAAACAAGAGGATTACAGATCTTGGAGATGTTATGAACCCAGAGAACAGCTGTTACAGTGATAGAGAACAAGGTGAAAACCTACTACCTATTGAAATGTTACAGTTCAAGACTTTGCATATTACTGTAGTCTTTAGAATGGGTTGTTTGGATAGGAATGAAGATTGGAATTGAGAAATTGAAGGAATATTAATGGGCAGGTGGATTGCTTTCAAGGACATTGTGAGTTGGCTACGATGAGTCATAGGATATGGATGTATAGGAATTTTATAATCTGGTCTCAAGCCCTCAATGAATGGAGTAGCTCAGAGACTGGGAAAGAATGGAGAGTGACAGTTTGATCTCATGATCCTAAAAAAAACAGAACTTTAGATTAAAATGCTGAAGTATTTGTTACTTTGTGAGAAAGTTGCTCTAGTGGGTTCCTAGAGAATACTCTAGGGTTGAAGAGTTTGGGTTGACAGCACTAGAGAGATCAGGCCGGGAGCAAGAGACTCCATGCATGGATTGAGGATGTGCTTGATTTTATTCCTTGTTTTTTGTCTGATGCCTTGCAATTCTTTTTCTTCAGTGGGTTGAATTTATAGAACCTCTAGATACTCTTGATATTTTTGAACTATGTTCTGGAAAACCTTAGTGCTTAAACATTTTCGCTATTATTTCAGTAATGAAATTAAATGTGTTATTTATTAGAAACAGATTTTTAAATTCTCCATGAAAGGTATTTGATATTAAAATTTGGAAGTTGTTGATGATTTAAGATTAATCTTTTTTTCTAAAGCATTTTGTGCTAATTCTAGTACTGTTTTATGATTTACAAGAATTTTTTAAGAGAAGAGAGAGGAAAAAAACTATTGGGCATTAAGTACTCTTTTTGCCACTTGCTTTAAGAAATTTAGATAAACTTTACATGTAGTGAAATGAGCAATTTCTAAATGTTCACTTGAGGACTGGAAACACTGCACTATGATAACCAGGACCCAGTCCATGTGTCTGATGTTGACTGACATCATTCTAGGAAGTTCCATGGTAACTTTCTGCTATTTTTCATTCTCTCTTTTCCAGCTACAATGAGTTCTATGATAATTTGTCTGTTCTCAAATTCTATGTAATAGTTTATACTTTATATTTTCTTATATCTAGTTCTTGAACTCTGACCACTCATCCTTGTTACAGAGTCTCAATAGTTCCTGTCATTGCTGAGCAGTAGTAGTCTGTTGTGTGAATAAAGCACAATTGCTTATCAATTCAGATCTGCTCAGTGTCTGTTAATGGACATTTGTATTGTTTCCAGTTGTGATTACTATGAATAAAAAGTCTGTGAACATTTATACATAAGCCTTTTGGGAGACAATGTTTTCTTTCTTTTGGATAATTACCTAGAGTGGAATTACTGGGTCATAGAGTAGGAGTATGTTTAATTTTTTTTTTTTTTTTTTTTAAACATCTAGCTTTTCAAAATAGTTGTTCATTTCTAATTATTATTATTATTTTTATTGAAGAACAAATAGCAATAAGACAGTCTCAAGACAAATTAACAGGGCATTTTTGATAAATCAATACATTGCAAAATGTTTTCATAATCTTTTGGTGTTGTACAAAGTCCATACATGATATTATACTTACAGACATTATTACAGCAGATGTCTCTAATCAGTGAATGAAGAGAGTGTATATACTTAATCTTATTTTTTTACAGCTGAATTATATCACATATTCAATAACTAATACTTTCTACCTTGTTATTTTCCTAGTGGTTGTCCATAGTATTCGAAGCCAACATAATATTTTGTCCAACCACTGTTGCAAATCTTGCTCTTCCTAGTGGTTGTCCATAGTATTAGAAGCCAACATAATATCTTGTCCAACCACTATTATTGCAAATCTTGCTTCTCATAGAATTATACAGAAGCATGACATATTTATCCTAACTGTACTGTTTATACACACACATCATGATTCTTCCTTTGTATACCCACCCCTTTTTTTCCTCTGGACCTGTTAAAGATGAGCACTCCATTGTCATTAAACCAATTTGGTGCCTAAACTTGGCGACACAGTCCAACACAGTGCAGCATTCCACAGTAATATTGAGTTACCTGAAGAAGTTGTTGACTACAGCCATTTACAGCTCAACTTATTATTATGGCCCCACGTTATATACCTCATTTGTATACTTTTCTGCTGGATGGTTGAGACCGAGATAGATCAAGACCAAAAGATGTAGCTTTTGTTTCTGATGAGGTCAGTGAAGTCCCCTCAGGGTTTATCTTGTAATCCTGTACCTTACTCTGTAGATCCTTTGTCTGTGTCATCCATGCAGATGAGTTATGGCCAATGTTTGACCAGTTTGTTCTCAATGAGAGCCTGGCAGGAAGTTTTCTCTCTGTGTGACTCTCCCCAGGCACATTGCACATCACCTGTCTCTTTCCTCTGTGGCTCAATAATCTCCTTGATCAGAAAATTTGGGGCACAACTGAGTTTCATGATGTTACAGTACAGGTTCTCCTATGCCCTGAGTCTTCACTGACCTTGAAAGGCTAGGGCCAAATTGTTGGCTGGCCTTGCGGTTCTTCTATTTCTCCAATTTTGATCTGTGAACTTAGGTTGTTTACCATTAAGGAAAAGCTAATTAGTACCCTACAGCATATGCCATTCAGTTTGCCCTAACTATTTGACTCAATTCTCTTTAGTTGTTGTTGTACATTTCTATTTGTATTTCTTCTTTTCACTTCTTATACTAGGGACACTATACGATATTTGCACTTGTGTGTCTGGTTTATTTCACATCCGAGTATATGTTCAAGTGGCATCCATTTCAATATAAATGCTTCAAGTTTATTATTTGTTATAGCTGAGTAATACTCTGTTATATAGAAATACCACATCTTTTTCAACCATTCCTCATATGACCAATATCTTCATTGTTTCCAAGATTTTGCTATCACAAATTGTGCTGTTATAAACATAGGTACATATATATCACTATGATATAATGTTTTCAGTTCCTCTGGGAAAATTCCCAGTAGGGGGATAGTCGGCTTGAATGGGATTTCCAGTCCTAGTTTTTTAAGGAGTCTCCACACTGATCTCCACAATGGTTGTACCAGTCTACATTCCCGCCAGCAGTGGAGAAGTGTTCTCTTTTCCCCACAACCTCTTCAACATTTGTTGTTGGTTGATATCCGTATGATGGCCATTCTTTCTGGAGTGAGATGGTATCTCAGTGCTGTTTTTATTTGCATTTCACAGATGGCTAGTGATGTGGAGCAATTTTTCATATATTTATTCGCTTCCTTAATTTCATCTTCTGAGAAGTGTGTATTCATCTCAGATGCCCATTTCTGAATTGGGTCTTTAAATTTGAGGACCCTGCGGTATCTTAGTTCTTCATATATTCTAGACAGCAAACCTTAGTCTGAGTGCTTGTTAGAATATTTTCAGAATTTGTGGGTTGTCTTTTCACTTTGTTGATACTTTCTTATGACATGAGGAAACTCTTCAAGAAGAGTTGATAATCAGTTGTTGATTCCTTCCCGTGCAAATATATGTTTGCTCATGAACTCTTTACCTACCCCTATGTCTTCAAGACTTCCTCCTACTTTCTCTTCCAGGAGATTGTTTCTGTTTTGATGTTTAGATCTTTAATCCATTTTGACTTTTGCTCAGTGCATGGTGATAGAGCTGGGTGAAGTTTTAGTTTTCGGCATGTAGAAAGCCATGTTTCCAGCACCATTTGTTAAAGAGGCTATCTTTCTTCCATTGAGCTTGTTTGGCCCCTTTGTCAAAGATCATATGGGTGAGTGTATTCTTAATGCCTCTGCATCTTCTAATCTATTCCACTGATCCTCAGGTCTATTTCGTTGCCAATAACATGTTGATTTTATCACAGTGGCTTTGTAGTATAATTTCAAGTCAGGAATTGTAATGCTTCCTACCTTGTCTTTATTGCCCAGGATTGCCTTTTTTATTCTACGTCGTTTGTGGTTCCAAAGAAATTTTAAGAATGATTTCTCTATGTCTGGGAGGTATGTTGGTGGCAGTTTGATAGGGATTGCATTAAATCTGTACAGCAATTTTGGGAGTATGGCCATCTTCACGATGTTGGTTCTTCCTATCCAGGAGCATGGAATATCTTTCCATTTTCTGAAATCCTCTGTAATCTCTTTTCTTAGGGTGTTGTAATTTTCTGTGAAGAGATCGTTGACTTCTTCGGTTAAGTGAATTCCAAGGTATTTCATTTTCCACGGTGCTATTGTAAATGGTATTGTTTCTATTGTTTCCCATTCAGTGTGCTTGTTGTCTTTGTAGAGGAATGCTATTGACTTTTGAGTATTGATTTTATATCCTGCTATGCTATGGAATTTCCGTATCAGTTCTAGTAGTTTCTTGGTGGAATTTTTGGGGTCTTCCAAGTTAAGTATGATGTCATCTGCAAATAGTGATAATTTAACTTCTTCTTTACCTATTCTTAAAACTTTTATTTCTCCCTCTTTTCTAATTGCTGTTGCTAATGATTCCAAGACTATTGAATAGGAGGGGTGATAGAGAACATCCTTGTCTTGTACCTGATTTAAGAGTAAATGACTTCAGTTTTTCCCCATTTAGGATTATATTAGCTTTTGAGTTGTCATAGATGGCTTTTATCAAGTTAAGGTAGAGTCTATCTATTCCAATTTTCTATAGGACTTTGAACATGAATTTGTGTTGGACTTTGTCAAAAGCTTTCTCTGCACAATTGAGATGATCATGTGGTTTTTGATTTCAGCCTATTAATATAGTGTACTACATTGATAGATTTTTCATCCTTGCATCCATGGGATGAATCCTACCTGGTCATCGTGTATGATCTTCTTGATGATTTGCTGTATTCTATTTGCTAGGATTTTGTTGAGTATTTTTGCATCTATGTTCATGAGTGATATTGCCTGAAGTTCTTCTTTGTGGTTGTGTCTTTCCCTGGTTTTGGAATGAGTATAATACTTGCCTCCAGAAATGATTTTGGGAGGACTGCTTTCAGGGATTATATCTTCTATAAATTTCTTGCAGAATTCAGCTGTGAATCCATCAGGACCTGGACTTTTGTTTGTAAGTAGGCTTTTTATTACGTTTGGTATTTTGTTGGCAGTTATTGACTTATTGAGAATTGTTATATCTTCTTGGTTCAGTTTTGGTAATTTGAACCTTTCGAGGATTATGTCCATTTCTACTGTGTCTTCCATTCTGTGAGCATAAAGATTCTCGAAGTAACTATTGATCATCTTCTGAATTTCCGCTGGGTCTGTGGGTGATTTCACTCTTTTCATTCCTTATTGCATGTACTTGAATTTTTCCTTTCCTCTTTTTGATGAGGTTGGCTAGAGGCTTATCAACTTTGTTTAGTCTTTAAAAGAACCAACTTTTTGATTTGTGGATTCTTTGAACTGTTTTCTTCATCTGAATTGAATTAATTTTTGCTCTAATCTTTATGATGTCTTTCTTGTCTTTGTGCTCTGGGTTTTGTTTGCTCTTCTTTTTCTAGTTGTCGGAGGTGCAACATTAGGGTGTTTGTTTGTTCCTGTTCTGTTTTCCTAATGTATGATTTCATAGCTATGATTTTCCCTCTAAGAACTGCTTTTATTGCATCCCATAAATTCTAGTAATTTGTGCTTGAAAATTCAGTGAATTGTAGATATTGTTTAATGTCTTCTGCGACTCATTGATTGCTGAGTAGGGTGTTGTTTAATTTCCATGAATTTAGCGCGTTTTTCTGGTTTCTATTGTCATTTACTTCCAGTTTCATTGCACTGTGGTCAGGTAATTTGCATGGGATAATTTCTATTTTCTCGCATCTTCTTATGCATGACCTCTGGACTAGTATGTGGTCTATTTTGGAAAATGACACATATACAGCTGAAAACAATGTGTATTAAGTTGTGCTTGGGTTGAACACTATATATCCACCAGGTCCATTTGTTCCAAACTCTGGTTCAGTTCTGCTACTTCCTTGCTAATTTTTTTGTCTGGTTGATCTATCTTTTTGAGATAAGGGGGTGTTAAGGTCAACTGTTAAGATTTTTGTCTTAGATACTAGGTTTTTCATGTCCATTGAGATTTGTCTTACATAGTTGGGTGCTCCTGTGTTTGATGCATAGATATTTATGAGTGTTACCTTTTGCTCTTGAATTTTTCCCCTGACCAATATATAGTGTCCATTTTTGTGTCATTTGATCCTTGGTTTGAAGTTGAGTCATTTGATCCTTGTTGGTTTGAAGTTGAGACTGTCTGAGAATAGAATTGCTATCCCTGCTTTTTTCTGAGGTGCTGGTGCATGTAGTATTGTTTTCCACCCTTTGACTTTGAGCCTATGAATGTCCTTTTGAGTTAAGTGTGTTTCTTGTATACAGCATATTGTTGAATTTTGTTTCCTAATCTGCTGTGTAGTCTATTTCTCTTAATTGGTGAATTGAGTTCATTTACATTGATGGTTATAATTGAAATGTGTTGACTTATGATTGTCATGATATCTACCTGCTGTTGTTTACTGCTTTGTATCCTGTGTTTAATTGTCTGTCCTGTCTAGTGGGTTCATTCCGTTCTCATTCATGGAGTTCTCGTCATTGTGGTCTCTCTCTAGAACATCTTTAAGCAGCCTATGTAGGGATCACTTTGTCATCATGAAATTCTTTAGTTGTTCTTTGTCGTGGAAGTATTTTACTTTTCCATCAATCTTGAAAGAGTTTTGCAGGGTATAATAGTCTGGGCTTG
Organism: Ctenomys sociabilis; assembly: GCA_004027165.1. Classification (NCBI taxonomy): domain Eukaryota; kingdom Metazoa; phylum Chordata; class Mammalia; order Rodentia; family Ctenomyidae; genus Ctenomys; species Ctenomys sociabilis. Next base: position 34,405 of record PVKA01015873.1, read on the forward strand.
AATTTGTTTTGTACAGGACTTGAAGAACTCTGCTCCATGCTCTCCTTGCCTGCATGGTTTGTCTAACGGGTTTTCCTTTGAATGTGATCTCCTTCTCTCTAGCAGCTTTCACTATATTATCTTTGTGTTGGATTTCTGGAATCTTCACTATTATAGTCTCGGTGTGTTTTTATTTGTGTTGAAGTTATTTGGTATTCTGTATGGTTCAGTTACCTGAATGTTGGATTGTTTCCTCATATTTGGAAACAATATTATTTTCTGTGATTACTTCTCCCCAGATTCTTTTTATGTCATTTGTATTGACTCCTTCATTCTCACTGATACCAATTATTCTCACATTGTTCATCCTGGCCTCATCTTGCAGGTGATGGTTTATTCTTTCCTGCATTCTCGCTGTTTTATTTAAGAGATCCTTTCTCACCTTTTCACTATGTGCACATGAGTCTTCAATATCTATCTGAAACCCTGTCTTCGCTTTCACTCAAATGGTTTTGTGGACTCGTGATTGATATTTTTAGTTCTTCTATATCTGTTTGACTCTGTTTCATGCATTCTCTTTCTGTTCTGTATTGGTCATTCAGTGAATCCATCATATTTCTGATCTCCTCTTTTTTTTATCCATGACTTCTTTAGAGGTAGTTATTAATTCTTTTTCTGCAGAGTTTCTTCCAATTTAGGTGTCCTCTGTATATTTCTGGACTTGTTTCTGTGTTTCAGATGCTATGATTTCAAAGAATTCTTTTGATTTCAGAACTTATTTCTGCTTTGAGTTCCTTATGACTTTTCTGCTGTTGTTTCTTTGCTTCAGATGCTGTTAATTCGTACGTTTCAGCTGGAATAGTGCTCTCTGCACTTGTTCTGTGTGAGCATTGGTTCCCCACCTCCCGCCCCGATGTTTCTGGATTTTATTCTTTATTTCAGATGCTATGTATTCAGATATTTCTGTTTTTATTTCAAGAATTACTTCTCGCCTGAGTTCCTCTATACCTTTGTGCTGTTGTTCCTTTGATTCCATCTCTGTTAATTCATTCATTTCAGCTGAGCTAGTGTCCTCTGCACTTACTGGTGGACTTGAGGCTCGAGATTCCACTTTTCTCCTTGTCCTTGTCTTTTTGTATACCACTGACCTCTGACCTTTGTTGTAGAGCTTTTGTGCAGCTATAACCTTAGTGTGTAATGAGATTTGGGTTCCAGTCTATTAAGTTTGAGATTAGCCAGTTATTCCTGTCCTGGATCTAGCTGTTGTGTTCAGTTCCTTTTTGCTACAGCTCCTGTGGTTCCCCTCTGTTGGTTCCTGGCAGAGTTGTGCTGTGCTTGGGGTCCTGGGATGCAATCCGGATCGCTGGAACGGGGATTGCTGGGAGACGTTACTGACGGGGTGGGCTTGGAGCACTGACATAGGAGCTGTGCTGGCTCTGGGGCCCCAGGATTGCTGGGAAAGGGAAAGATTGCTGGGAGAGGTCCCTCTGTTGAGGTGCGCCTGGAGCTCTCCTAGTTGTTCACTTTTACACTCAGGAATGTATGAATGTTTGAATTATTCCACACCCTTTCCAACGTTCAATTTTAATTATTCTCTTTGGTACTCATGGTTCTCAACTATAGTTCATGTTTCTTTAATGGCTGATGTTTTTTGTATACCTTATTGTGAAATATTTGCCCACATCTTTATATATTCTGGAAACAAGTCATTCACATGCATACTATCCCCCTCTACTCAGTGCTTGAAATAAAATCCAGTGGTTTATGCATGCTAGTCAATTACTACACCAATGGGCTAGCTCCCCAGCTCCTAAAAGTTCTTTTTTCCTTTAAAAAACAAAGCAAAACCATTCTCTCCTAAACAAGTCCTTTATTAAGGTAAGTGTGTTGTCAATATTTTCTCCCAGGTTGTGTCTTGAATTTTATTTTCCTAACAATATGAGGGTCTTGAGAGTTGGAAGTTTGTAAAATAAAAATATTTAGGGCTAACAAAATAGCTCAGCGGACTAAACACCTGCTTAGGCAAGTGCAGGGATTGGGGTTCAATTCCCAGCACCACAGACCCTGCCAGCCCCGCCCCCAGGCATGCTGAGCTGGCCACCAACACAGGGTGTGGTGGTACAGGCTTGTAATCCCAGCACTAGGGAGGCTGAAAATAGGAGGATCACTGCAAGTCCAAGCTGTGTAGTGAGCTCCTGTAACAAATACATTTTTTTTCCCTTTTTGTCCCAGGAATTAAACGGAGTACCTCGTGCTTTGGAAATTTATAGTTTGGATAAAAATGAATTTATCAGTTTTATCTGATTTGGCATGTATGTTGTATATTAACCAAGAAACCACTTACCCCAGCTGGTAATTTTCTGTGTATTTTCTTCTAGAATCTTTATAGTTTTAGCTCTTATGTTCTAGTTTATAACTCAGTTATTTGTGTGATATGTTAGATAAGGGTCTAGATTTTTTTCTTTTCTTGTATATATCCATCCAGTTGCTTTAGTACCATTTTGGTTGAATTGTGATGATGTCTTTGTTGAAATCCCATTTGCTGTCTATTCCATTTGCTATGTATCTAAATTCCATTAGATTCTGTTATAAACAGTTTTTCACATTAGTACCACTCTGTCTTGATCACTGGTAGATTTTCATTGTATTGTTGTATCAGGTTGTGTAAATTGGCCAATATTATTTTCTTGTTTTCAAGATTGATCTGTTTCTGTTTCATTTTAGAATCAGTTTATTTTTTTAGAAAACCTGTTGGGTGCCTGGTGTTGTGGAATGCACTGGTAATAACAGCATTCTAGTGAAGACTTAGGCAGGAGAATGGCCAATTCCAGCTAAGCCTGGGCAGTATAACAGCTTAGCATAGCACTGTCTCAAAATAAGAAAGGCTGGGGAGGTAGCTCAGTGTGAAAACCCCGGGGGCTAGTCTCCACTACTGAGCAATTATCAGTTAGAATTTTAATTAGGTTTTCTTTGAATTTATAGAGCAATTTGAGAAACTTGCCATCTTAATTGTATTGATCTTTATTAAAAAGAATAATATAGGACTGGGGAGATAGCTCAGTAGAATAAGTGCTTCCCCGGCAAGCACAACAGCCTGAGTTCAATCACTGGTTCTGCCAAAAAAAAAAAAAAAAAAAGATCTCTCCATTTATTTAGGTCTTTTCTATTTTTCCTGAGCTATGTTTGAATGTTTTCTTCTGTTCAGGTCTGGTCATTGACAGGCACATACCCTACCAGACAGAAGATATCCTTGCTTTATTTTTGATTTTAGGAACAAGAATTTAATAATTCACTACTGACCATATTAACTTATTAACTGTAGTGTTTTTGTAAATGCTCTTTATGAGACAGAGATATGCTCTATATTCTGCCTTTGCCTTGTTTGCCTAAGGTTTTTTTTTTTTTCTTTTTTGTAGGACCAGGGATTGAACTCAGTCAGGCCCTTGTGCTTCCTAGGCAAGCACTTATTCTACTGAGCTATCTCCCCAGCCCCCTGCCTAAGTTTTTATTCTTGATGTGGGCTTTGAATTTGGGATGTCCTAAGTTTTCTCATAATGTGATAAAGTATTGGGGATTTTGGAAAAAACTCAACCTTTTCTTTGATCATGGGTGTCCTTTTTACATGATAGTCAATTTGCAAATGTTTTGTGGAGAATGTTTGAGTCCATGTTCATGAGAGTTGCTGGTTTTTAATTTTTCCCATTAACATTTTCTGTAGGTTTTTAGTACAATGTGATGCTGGCCTTAGAAAGAAATGTTCTCTTCTGTTAGAAATGTTTTCTTCTGATAGATTTTATGTAAGATTAATGTTTTAACTTCCCTGAATGATGGAATTCACAGTTGAAGTTATCTGGATCTGAACTTTCTCTATGAGTAGATTTTTCTTTGAAATTTTTTTTTGGTCAGTTTTAGTAAAAGGATTTTTCCATTTCATATACATTTATCAAATTTATCATAAAATTATTCAGAATATTGTTTTTAGCATCTGTAGTAATAGATTTGTAGTAACATTCCTTTTTTATTTCTAAAATTGGATAATATGCATTTGATTTTTCTCTCAAAGGATTTAACTGTTAATCTTGTCGGATTTTCTTATGGGTAGGTCTTTGGATATGAGAACACTGGGATTGCACCCAGATCTTTCACATTGAACTGTATTCACAGTTATAACCGTTCTAAAAATTTTTTTGAGACAGTATTTTGCTGAGTCATTAAATTGTGTAGGTTGAGCTCAAACCTCAGTCCTTGTAGTTCTTAGAGTGCTAGGATTATAGATATGTTTCAGACTCCTGGCTTTTTTCTTACTGTATTTGATCAGAGAAGGTAGCCTGTATGATTTTATTTATTTATTTTGTATTGCCTGTATAATTGTTGGTAAGAATCTTTAAAAAATAGTGGCTAGTGTAATTCATGATCGTTTACCCTCATTCTTTCATGTCCCATAATTATAACTGTTGAAGTCATGAATACACCTAAATATATGTTTTAATTTTTTGATTTCTGAGAGTATCGGTTTGCAGCTGTGCTTATGGATTTATTTGTTTCTTGCTTTTTTTCCTATTGTTTTTGCTTCCTATATTTGAAGAGCTTTTGTTAGTTGTGCTGTAATATCTTTATAATTATTGATATAAAATCTTATTTTATATTACCTAATGACTATCATTATGAAATTTTATTTTGCATTCATGTCATGTCACTACTGTAGTAAGGGTTCACTCAATTTTTTTGACTAAGCAAATTTACACTATTACTTTGATCACTCCTATTCATTTCCATTTCTCTTCTACCTCCATTCCCTCACTTTCTGCTTTCCCCTCCATTCCCAACCTTTCCTCCTTTCTCCAAACTGTGATTCTCCCAAGTGTTTCCATGTTACTGCCCTACCAGCAGAGAGGTAGATCTTTCTACATAAGGGTCATTGCATCTGGGAACCTCTACAGAGTTAATAAAACAGTGCTGCTAAGTCCATGAAGCAACTTTTCCCTGAGTCTCAAATCTCATCCTTTTGTTAGATCCAGTTCAAGAATGAGAAAACTAACTTCACAAGTGGAATACCTTTAGCAGGGATATTTGTTTCTGTAGTACTATGTATGCCCTGTCCTGACATCATGCAGTCCATGAGATTTCTGACCCATAGTATGGCTAAATGTGAAATGTAAATTTGTTTTCCCTGTACATTTTCCTCTTTCTAGTGTGGGATATATGCAATACATTACTAGAGGAACATCTGGACAGAACTTTTTAATTAATTCAAGAGAAAGTTACTCTCTGCCATTATTCTTTCAGTGCCTTCATTATCATGAGGCAGAAAAGCCTTTGTGTGGTTCTTCACTTCTCTCTAGCACTTGCTGACTCTCCATCTTCCCCTTTTGTAAACAGTAAGCTGGGGTCAAGTTCACTACATCAGTAGCAGCAGTGTTTAGCTAGAAGCTTTGTTTTCCTGTTATTTTCTGTTATTTTGTATTTTTTTCATAATAATTTGATTCCATTTTAAGGTATCACTAAGTTTTATCTCTGAAAAAAAAATAAAAATTGAATTGTTTTAAAGAAAAATATTAAATACAGGTAGGGTAAAGTAGGTTGATAGAATTAGGTCAAGAAGTTAATGTGGAATGGATGAAAGGATAGCAGGCCTTTCTATAGCATTTTCAGTCATTCTTGTTTTGTCTGCCATGCTCTTTTAAGTTCTAACCAAGTGTTTACAGAGCTGAGCTTTGTGCTGAGAACTGCATCCGAGGATATCTGTGGTGCTCTGTCCCCATTCTAGGCAGGGAAGAGAAAATGAACCTGGGAGTCACCTGATGTGAGTGTATTGAGGCACGTGCTGGGGACATCGGTCTGATGGAGGAAGCAGAGTCTATCTCTGGGTTGTAATCAGGTGCTAGTTTCCTTTCCATTTTGAACCTCTGTTTCAAAATCCATGTTAGTTTTTTTTTTTTTTTTTTTTTTTAAGGAAAGGCCTGTATGTGTAGGTTCTACTCTGAAAAGCACTGTGCCCAGAAAGAAGTGTATCATACTGGCACTCGGAAGACAGGGTGGTTGCTAGAGTTCTGGGCTTAGAGAACCCCTTGCTTTCAGTCCCAGTTTCTTCATCTTTGTCAGTGATGATAAAACCCAGTGCCCTTCTGCTTCATCAGACTGCACATGTGTGCACAATTGGTGATACATGTGTGTATATCAGTCCTGTATTACTAGTTTTAAATCCCAGTGGGTCTGATTTTGAAGATATTGTAGATGTTTAATTATTTTCCCCCCCCTTTTTTTTTAGGTCTTGATGCAGAACTTTATTATGTGAGAAACGACCTTATTAGTCACTACGCTCTGTCCTTTAACCTGTTAGTGCCCAGTGAGACAAATTTCCTGCACTTCACTTGGTATGCGAAGTCCAAGGTAAGAGTGGTCAGTAGATATCAAGACAGGGTCATCCAGGTGCCAGAGGCAAGGGCGGTGTGTAAGGAGTGAGTTGTCATCTCTCCAGAAGGGTCAATGGGTGGTATGCTATAATAACTACCTGGTCTTTCCTACTTGTATTTTGAAAAATCCTCTAAAATGTCTCAGTTCCTTTCCATTGAAGGTGGCCATCATTTAAGTGTTCCACACATGACAGGATACTCGCATCCTTTCAGACTTTTCTGCTGTTATCTGGATCTAGAACAGATAGTTGGGCCTGATAATGACTCTGCTATTATTACACAATACTTTACTTTTTGAGTAGTAATTTTGTTGTAATTTCAAGAATAATGAAGTTCTAAGAATAATGCAAAGAACTCTTAGAAACTTTTACCCAGAAGCCTATAATGGTTTTGTATGATGTTGAATTGATAGGTGATACACTTTTTTTGAGACAGATTTTCCTAGGCTGGCCTTGAACTCATAGCAGTCTTCTTGCCTTAGTTTCCTGAATGCTGTAATTAGAGGACCACCATACCTGGCTTTATATCATTATTTGTTAAATCACTTATTGATGGATATAGATTTCAGTAGTAGCATTTTACTATTTAAAACAGTGCTTCCTCTAAGTACTTTACATTATGTGGTTTTCTTCACATCATTTCTGGGCAAAACTCAATGTTAAAGAGATGGTGAAAATTGGTAGTTCATCTTTTGTGGATGTTTCTGCTTTTTCAAAGAATTTTTATTAAATATTTATTTGCTAATGATGAACATGGAAGCAAGAATAAACTATATATAAATATTGAGAACTTTGTTCAGGAAGTTTTGTAAACTTAAGATATTTTTCTGAATGGTAGATTACCACTAAAAGGTAAAACAGCTCTATCAAAGAATACTCATGTTTAAAATTTTAATAGTAATTGCCAAATGGTTCCTGTCTTTCTTCTCCCAAAAGGGGACCAATAAATTAGTTCTTTTACAAAGTGAATGAGGGTACATATTTTTTTTCTGTTCACTTCCTAATGCTGAATACTCTTAAGTATTCAATCAGATAAATAACAGTGATTATATAAATAAACATACCTTATTGTTATATATACTCACACATACATTGTAGAAATTTGTGCATATACACAAAACAGTTATAGGAATACTGTGATTATAGATGAGTTTGCTTGAATCTTGGGTCTAGCCTATGTTGTATGCAGTGTGGGGCATCTTGCCTGTCAACGCTGTTGCTCAGGTTATCTGTCTGTGAGGGATATTCATAAGTAGATTTTTTTAGGGCAAAAACTGCAAAAAAATAGAGAGGAAGAGAGAAATTCTTGAGAAGCAATTTAAGAGCATTTAGTAAATATTAATGTAGTATGTTAGTGAAGTACCAAGATAAATGTAATTCTGGAAAGGTTCACTCAGCTATTTTAAACCAAGACAGGTACCCTAATATTTGGGCTCCTGAACTCTTAAAGGAAACCGATTAATACATTTTTAGTATGGTTACATAATACTTTACTTTTTGAGTAGTACTTTTCTTATAATTTCAAGCATAATGAAGTTATAAGAATAGTATAAAGAATTCTTAGAAACTTTTACCCAGATTTACTGTTTCTTTTTGCCATACCAGGGATTGAACTCAGGACCTTGTGCTTGCCAGGAAAATGCTTATTCTACTGAGCTATCTCCCTGGCCCTATATTTACTAGTTATTTCCAGTTTGCTCTGTGTGTATGTGTGTGTGTGCTATCTATGCCTCTGTTCCCTCCCCCACCTTCTCCCTGCCATTTTCCTCTTGAGCTATTATAAGAGTGAGTTATAAGCAGCATGTCCCTTTATTCCTAAATACTCAGTGTGTATTTTCTAAGAGTAGGGGCATTCTTTATACAGTCAGAGTACAGTATTCAAAATTAGAAAATTTAACATTTTTACCTAACCCATTATATTCACATTTTATTGTTTATCCCAATAATATTCTTTAGAGCCTTTTGCTAGTTGATGTTCTTTAGTTTTCTGTTCCTGTAGCCTTTGTGATTTTTGTCCTTGACATTTTTGAAACACAATTTGAGTTGTCTGAGGTTTTCTCTTGATTAAATTCAGAATTGTTTCTTTGGCAGTAGTAGCACAGAAATGCTATTCTCCAAGGTGCACTGATACCTGCTTGTCCTGTTGCTGGTCTTCCTAACTCTGAATACGCAGGTCACCAGGCTTCTCCGTAGTAAAGTTTCTCGCTTTATAACTGATAAGTATTTTTTTTTTTTTTTTTTTTTTATGTCTTTTTGAGACAGGGTCTCACTATGCAGTTCAGGCTGACCTTAAACTCACTTTGTAGCTCAGGCTGGTCTGGAACTCACAACAATCCTCCTGCCTCAGCCTCCCAAGTGCTGGGATTACAGGCATGCGCCACCACACCCGGCTTCTGATAAGTATTTTGTGAGGCTCTCTCTCTCTCTGTCTCTTTCTCTCTCAATTTAAACACCTTAGATTTTATTTTCATGTGTAAAACAACTCTAGAAATTGAAGTTTCCAGTAGCCCTACTTTTCATCATCCTAAAGGTTTGTCACTTATTCTCATGGTTGGTAATGGTTGTCAAAACTTTAACAACTGTCTACGCAAGAAGACTGTGAGAGAATGAGAAAAAGCCTGGACTCCTTAAAATTAAGACTTCCCACATGGAGAGAAAATATTTTCTCAGGCTTTCACAGAGAATAAATTGGTCAAGGAATGGCTGTGACTCATCCACATAGCTGACACTGACAAAGGATCTACAAACTGTGGTACAGGGTTACAGGGTAAATCCTGAGGGGATTTGACTGACTTTGTCAGATACAGAAGTTACATTTCTTGTTATGTAGGTCTTGCTTTATCTTGGTCTTAACCATCCAGCAGAAAAGTATAAACACGAAGTATAAAAAGTAAAGCCATGTTAATATGCCGAGCTGTAAAAAGCTCAAGTCAACAACTTCTGACATTGGCAGTCCTATGGATAACCCACAACTATTATGGACTACTGGACTATATTGAATTATTTTGTTGAATTCATGGACTTACAATATTTAAATGGCAAGACCCATCTCTGACAAAACTAAACAGAAAAGGGGGATACAAATGAAGGACCATTTTGTATTTGTATATACCAAATAGGATAGATTTAGAGCTACTTTCTCTTAATTCAATGAGAAGAAAGATTTGTACTAATAGTGTTTGGAGAGGATATCATGTCTGCATCTTGCACTATCAATAACCACTACAAAGACAAATAGTGTATTAATTAATGAAACTGTCCTACTAATTGGTTTTGAAACTGTCTCATTGCTATTTGTTTCTCAATAAAATTAATTTATTAATAAAAAAATTTGAGACTCCCTAAAAGTAGTACATAGTGCTTCTTATATCTCATGACCAAAACTTAGTTATATGACCACAGCTATTTTTAGAGGAAGCAAAAAATGTGATCTTAGCTGGATTGCAATGTGTCCAATAACAAAGTGACATTCTGTTGTTAAAGACAGGATGTTGGGTGGGAACTAGCAGTCTTTAACTTCCTTCATCAAGAGGGAGTAACAGTTTTCAGCTCAATTCAAAGAAATACTACCAGTTAGTACCCCTAGGCTGGTTCCTTGAGTAAGATGCAGTAATATTTGTTGTAGATGCTTATGTTTTCCATTTTATCTAACAGTATTAGTTCTAGGGGGAGTAAATATTTATTTATCTATTATTATTTAGATTTAGAATGTTTGATATGTTTGGAAGGTGCTTGGATTATGGGGACACTGTATTCATCAGGTCACTGGGGCATGTATTTTACCCCTGGCTCCTCCCTTTTGTTTCCTCGGTGCCACGTGATGAGCAACTTTCCACCATCATGTGTCATATAATTTGCTTCAGTGACAGAAAAGCTATTGTAGCTACTAAGCCAATGAAAATTTCTAAAAATTTAATTGAAACTATAACTTGTGGCTGAAAGTATATGCCTGGATGTGATAGACCTGGAATTGCCATATGCTTGCTGTATCAAGTGGCAGATGTGAGAGTTCAGCAAAGGGTTAATAGACCACAAGTGCCCTTCCTTACCTCACTCTCCTGCTTCTTCCCTTCCTCATCAAGAGTTGTCTGCTTCATAATTACCTTTCTTTCTTTCTTTTTTTGCCAGAGTGATTTAACTTAAACATTCTCATCAGCGATTCATAGCATATTTTGACAGAACTAAATCCTTCCAAGCCTCCTCAGACCGTGAAGCCCTCATTCTTGACTTGGGCTGCAGACTTGTCCACCACTCCAGCCATATTCTGGATGATAATGTCTAGGTTTTTGGTCATGTGGCTCTCATTTCAATGCAATGTTTGGTTAATTTTTTTTTTTAAACTCCTACTCCACATCACCCTTTCAACTACCAGTTTTTACCCCTGTGTTACAACCAGATTTCAGTTTTCAGCTGATCCTAGGAACAGAGTTGTATTCCCTCTCTCTAGAGGAGGTCAGACCTATAGTGGCTGGCCATTTGATGGAATATTGTAGAAGAAATTCAAACATTTGTAGAGAGTGGCTGGTCTTGAATTTTAAGTTCCCTTCTACCTCTGAGATCCAATGTTCTATGACTTACCTTTGAAGCAGAAAAGCTTATTTCCTCCAGAAATATCAATGGTTAATTATTTTTTTAAATCTTTTATTTATTTGATATAGGGTCTTGATACCTAGCTTGACTCATAGTGATTCTCCTGTCTCAGCCTCCCCAGCACTGCGATTACAGGAGTATGCCACCATACCAAGTTTTGGTGGCTGGCACAGCACGGAGCTGACCAGGGATTGAACCCAGTCCTTGTTGTGCTTGTCAGGCAGGTGCTTAGACTACTGAGCTATCTCCCTGGCCCTGGTGGTTAATTCTTTGTCACTATTTGTACTTCCAATGTTGACAATTATAAAAACAAAGAGGTACATATATTTTGAAATAGTGAAAGATTTAATAGTGGATTCTAGTCTGTGCTTTTCTACTGACCTTTTCATGAATATTTCTGGATATGTTTTGGAAAAAAGAATGCTGATATGTTATAGAAGTGTTTCCTGGGCAAGTATATAGGTTTATGATTTGTGAATTAAAAAGGCAAAGCACAAAGTGGTAGTTGATTTTGAACAAAACTAAACTCTCTTTTACTCCTTCCTTTGTAAAAAGTGTGCACATTGTTTGTTATTATATGGAATGAGTTTTGGGGCTCTCATGTTGCTGGTCCTAAGTGTTTGAGTTTAGGACCCTATTACAAGAGGGATCGTGAAAGAGAACAGACAGAAGGTCACACATAAATGTGTATGTTTGGTGGGGTATTGCTGTGGACATGCTGCATCTTGGGTCAAGAATGTATTACCTCTTAGACCACAGTTTTTAACCTACTGTGGCATATATCGCATATCATCTATAGTGCACATTTGGACTACCGCTGCTAGATGGCTATTTCTTGATTTCTTGGAGGGTATCATCTTGTATTCTATATGTTTAGGATAGAGCCTAGATGAGATCCTGGCTTCTTTCTCATAATTACATCTTAAATTTATTTTCTTTCTCTCTTAGAACTCCAACCAGAGCCTTATTCTAGCTTGAATCTTCATTGTTCTCTTCCAGATAAGGAAAGTCTTATCTAGGTTTCTTGCCACTGGACTGACTGTTCTGGACCCTTTGCACAGACACCCGATAGCTCCCTGATGCCCACAAAGTTCTGATTTCTTAGAAAACCATTATGATCTTGTTCCTGCAATTTTCTTTCTTTCTTTTTTTTATAGAAGGTTTTTGAGTATAGTTTTGTTTTATGTGGCAGTATCTTGCATGCCCTGTGTCCCTTCACTTTGCTGTGGTGTGCTGTGTTAGAGATACCCTTTACCCAACTAACTCCTATTGTGGTGTCCTCTTTTCTAGCTGCCACAAAAGGCTCCAGGTGCTTTTTCTTTACCTGTCTTATGGCTTTTGTCATACTTGAAGAATATTGTAAAAGTTGATTTTCTATTGCTTCACAGATGCTGAGCTACTCAAAGGTGTACCTTGAACTGCCATAGACAAAATGGATAGGTGGCAGCCACAGTAAACAGCTCCATAAAAAGAACTTCTGAGCAGTTAGAGTGATTTAGAATTCACTATATTGCTATAGGAGAGGGGTTTCCAGTGTAAAATATCAGCAGGGTATATGCAATTGTAGATTTGTGCATAAAAGTTTGGGTGTTTTATTTAGAGATACAGTGCAGTTGTAGGCTTAGAAAAATGAATGGAATTCATAGATTGATTATATATATATATAGCTGAACCAATTTGACAGGTTTGTTCATAACATATAAAAATTCAGGGGACATTAACCACCTTAATGGTACAGTGTTTTATAGTGAAAACCTATAGTCGAAAGCTAGGCTGTGTATGTGTTAATATACTTCAGGTTTTAGTCACCAGTGCAGCTCATAATTAAAGTTGTAGTTCATGGATTCTGATGATTTTAGCACATTTTAGCATACTTGATTAATTGAAATTTGTGCACTTCAAAAATCTTACAAGTCAGCGTTGCATGGACATGGTACAAATTCAAAAGACATAAGGGTGGTTGATGTCTTTTGCATCTTCTTGAGGCCATCTCAAAACAATCTAACCACCCAGTTCTCCTTCCCTGAGTTAAGACTGTTGCCTGATTCTAAGTCTCTTCTTGTAGAGATAGTTTGTATATCACTAAACATCTGTGTTTGCTTCAGTGTATGTGTATCTTAAACAACATACTGTGTACTCATGTGTTGTTTGCAGAGTACTGAACAGCACCTTCCCGGTAAGGTCTCTGTGCTCTTTCATTTAGAGTTGCACTTTTCCTCCCTTCAAAGGGCCAGATGGTACTTCCTTACATAGTTAAACTTTGGTTTATTGATCAGATCATATGAGAGGAAACTAAGACCCAGATTTGGAGAGAAACTTGTTTGATCTAGTAGTAGGGCTAGCAGAATCAGGAGATGGAGATGACTTGAAATGGGAAGGTCATTTAAGAAGAATGAGTTCTTTGCTGAATTATTTGACTTTGAGATGCAGTCATGAACTTTCAGAAGGAATGTCATAGTGTCCAAGCTGTAACACTTTATCAGAAACTCTCAGTTTCTTTTTTTTTTTTGGCGGAACCAGGGATTGAACTCAGGCCCTTACGCTTGCCAGGGAAGCACTTATTCTACGCAGCCATCTCCCCGGCAAAACCCTCAGTTCTTGCTTTTTATTGTATTTGTGTGCACAAGCATGTGTACTAGTGCTATGTGACACAGTTCCCACCACCCCCGGAATTGGGGATTGAACGCGGGCCCTTGTGCTTGCCAGGGAAGCACTTCCTCTACTGAGCCATCTCACCAGCCCCTACTTCTTGCCTTTTAAAATCTTACCAGAAAACAAATTACTTACTTCCAAAGTTGTCCAGACTCTATGGAATGTCACTTTAACTTTATAGCTATTTTGACTTTAATTTTTACACATTAACAAAAAAATATAGCCTTGCGAAAAGAGAATTGATACCAAAGTTCTACCTATAGCTTGATAGTAGTTAATACTAGGATCTTTTCTGGCCAGTTATTAAGCTTTCTTTAAGGCAAATCAGTGGGTATTTTGGACATAACATTCCCCAATGTCCAGGAAAGAAATACAACTCCATCTAAGTATCAGTAGCTATTTTGTATGGCCCAAAGACAAATATGCCAAGATATAGCAGGATTGCTCATTCTGTACCTTTTCTGTGCTTTCTGGGTCCTCACTCATTGTCAAAGAGAGTCTACGTGGAGCTTGCCAGAGTTCTGATAGCTACTGTGGGGGGCTAGCCTGCTGTTTCTGTCACCCATGGAGTGAGGTTTCTAGAAGAAAGATAATACTCTGGGAGTTTCAGAGAAATTGACTGCTACCAAGTGTATTCACTTTAAATATGTACCATCTGTATTCCAGAAGGAAATAGCTTTATTCATCAGCTGCCTGTTTGCTGTTGCAATTTATTTCCAAGTAAGGGAAAACTATAAAAATGTTTAGTTTTTAGCTTACTCAAGTATTTACATTCTCTCTAGTTTCTGAAGTGTTTTGGCTCATTTTTGCCTGGTAAACAGCTTTCAAATTCCTCATTCTAGTAGATTATAAATTAAAAATTTAGCTTGTGAACACACATTTCTTCAAGGACTAATTGATGAGGTACTTTAAAGATCGATACATGCCAAATTAGAACATGATTGGACTTCAGTAATTGACAGTTTCCTTTCCTTTCCTTTCCTTTCCTTTCCTTTCCTTTCCTTTCCTTTCCTTTCCTTTCCTTTCCTTTCCTTTCCTTTCCTTTCCTTTCCTTTCCTTTCCCCTTCCCCTTCCCCTTCCCCTTCCC
>PVKA01015874.1:0-32423 GCA_004027165.1 Ctenomys sociabilis
TTTTTTTTTTTTTTTTTTTGTGTGTGTGTGGCAGAACTAGGGATTGAACTCAGACCCTTGCGCTTGACAGGAAAGTGCTTATTCTACTGAGCCTTCTCCCCAGCCCCCTACCATACTGTTTTAATCACAGTGCCATTGTAGTGTAATTTCAAGTTAGGGACTGTGATGCCCCCTACATGACTCTGCTTTTCTGAGTTCTTCTTGCATGCAGTATTTTTTCCCGTCCTTTTAGTCTATGAATTTCTTTTTTAATTAAATGCATTTCTTGTAGGCAGCAGATTATTAGATCTCGCCTCTTGATCCATTATACCAGTCTCCTTTGTTTGATTGGTGAATTGAGATCATTTACAACGATGGTTATACGTGAAATGCATCGACTTAACCTTGTCACGTCATTTTCAGGCTGTTGCTACCCCCTCCATGTTTAATTCCTTGCCTTGCCTGGTGGGTTCATTGTGTTGAGGCTCATGGAGTTGTGGTCTTCATCAACTCTTGCTAGAATAATGTCCTTCAGAACATTTTGGAATGATTGTCATGAATTGTTTCAGGTGTTGTCATGAAAGTATCTTACTTCTCTATCAATTTTGAAAACTAATTTTATGGGGTTCATCAACCTGGGTTGAAGGGATGTTTTTTTTTAGGGTTTGAAATGCTTCATTCCAAGCTCTCCTTGCCTTGTGGGCTCCTGTGAAGAAGCCTGCTGTGACTCTAGTGGGCTCTTTTTTTATAGGTGGTTTTCCTTTCTCTAGCAGTGTTCAATATCTGTTCCTATGTGGAATTTCTAGAATCTTGACTATTATATGCCTTGATTTAGATTTTTTTAAATCATGGGTAGTTAGAGTTCTTTTTTATCTTAAGGAGGAAAACAAAAATAAAAACATACAGTAAGAACAAAGACAGAAACAAAGCAACATACAACAATACAAATGGTACAGAATTTCGAAACAAGAAAAGAAGATTAGCAATGGTTGTTATGTACATATTGCCATTATCAAAGTTGTTCCTCAGATTACAAGATACAGGTATGGAAGACTGATTAAACAATTAAACACTGACCTTAATTTTTTTCTTGTCCTTTTTACTTTTAAATCATTTTAAAGAGAGTATAATGATAATAGATGAGACGTTAGAGATGGTATAAATTTAAAAGAACGAGGTGGAAGGTCTTCAACTATGGTTGTCATGTTGTACATTGCTGTCCTCAATGTAGCTGTTCAGATTACAGGTATTAGCACATATAGATTTAGTCAAAGTAAAAAGTTTGAACATTAACTGCTTCTTTAGAAGAAACAATAGAAATTAGTGGTACAATCATCTGAGCTATTCTGTATATATATTGACATGATTTTTCCTCTTTTCTATCTTTTCTCCTTTCCCTCACCTCCATCATTTAATCCTGTTATTTTCCATTTTATTATATCTATTGTACTTTTTACATTTTATTTATTCTTTCAGGTTCTTACCTTAGGGAGACAATATGATGTTTACACATGTGGGTCTGACTTATTTCATTTATGACTGCAGCCTCTAGGTGCATCCATTTACCTCTAAAAATCTCAAGTTTATCTCTCTTTCTAGCTGAGTAATAAATACTCCATTGTGTAAAAATACCACATCTTTTTTATCCATTCCCTAGATGATGGGTATTTGGGTTGTTTCCAAGATTTAGCTGTGTCGATATAAACGTGGGTGCATATATATCACTGTGCTATGATACCTTCAGTTCTTTTGGAGAAATACCCAGAGGGGCAATTGCTGGGTTGAACCTCATTGAAGCCCTACACGGAGCGATAGAGGACGGTGCCGTAGGAAACCAGAATCTCACTCTTGATCAGTTAGAACTCTGTCTGTCTCACATATCTGTACATCAAAAAAAAATTGTTTTCATGCTTAGGAAATTTTCTGCCATTCCTTTTGTGAACAGGTTTTTTTTTTTTTTTATGTTTGTCTATCTGCTGTTTTTTTTTTTTCCCTCTGACTCCAATCAATCTGATCTTATTGTTCTTTGCATCATTTGGTAGTTGTTGAATTTTTGTGTGGTCTTCTGGTATTTTTAAGAAATCTTTCCTTTCATGATTTCTAACCACAATCCTATCTTCTGTCCCTGAGATTCTGTCCTGATATTGGCTCATTATGATGTTTATACCATGAAAAGTGAAAACTTTTCATGTCCTGGATATCTGTTTAAATCTGTTTCATGGATCCTACTTCATTCCTATGTTGGGAATTCATGGTTTCCATCACTTTCCTAACGTTGTGATGTCACTTACTTTGCAAACTTAAATTATTCCAGTTTTATCAATGCAGGCATGTAATTTTCCCCAAGTACCACTAATGGTGTAATTTGGTTTCTTTTTTCCTTCTTTCCTTCCTTCCCAAGTGTCAGTCTAAGTAGCACAAGCTAGTGATTCTCCTGCCTCAGTTTCCTGAGTAGTTGGTATCATAGGCATGACCCACCGCTACACTTAACTATAGCTCAGTTTTAAACCTCGTCTCTTTGATGGCAAACCCAGGACCTTTCTCCTGAGCACGCAGGCCCCACTGTCCTTGAGCATTTGCAACCTCAGAATCTACAGAACAATCTTGGATCACAAGCAGAAGCCCTGCTGCGAGCAGTGCCACGGATGGAGGAAACCACGGGGAAAATTTGCCCTTTACTCCTGGAAAAGTCACTGATTCATGGAGGAGAAAGGTTGCCACCTAGATGCATGTGAATCACACCATAATCAGTGTCATTCCCATCATTCTAGGCCCACGCTGTGGCTCTGTGCAGAAGACGCCTCCTTCACATGAAGAGGACAGGTTAGTTTAAAAGCTGAGCGGAGGGCGCATGGGGACCAGGCTGACAGAACAGCACAGGTGAGGGTGGGGGCAGCAGGTGTGGGCTGCGGCTGCATCTTGATGTGTGCAACATTGGTGCAGGGATCAGGCAGGAAGGGACGGTGCTTAGGGCCACCTCTGGGAGTCTCCGCTCGGGTAAGCGTGGATGTCGCTTTGAACAGGAATGCGACACAAACTCATCAAGGCTGCAGGAGAGAAGGTCAACAACGTGCAGGACAGGTTAGGCTGAGATATCTAGAAAGGAGCAGATGAAAGGAGCTGATAGGCTAGAACTGAGAGGGAGTGGATGGGCTTGTGAGGCCCTAGACTGCTGCAGTAGATACGACACCATCTTCTAGCGCTGGTTGGGCTGTCGAGGGTGACGAAGCACAGCACAGTGAGCATTTGGTGGGTGAAAATTAGCAGGTCGGCTTTGCACATGGCACTTGCAGACAAGCATGGGGGAATCCCGATGCATGGGCTAAGTTCTACTGCAACTTCTTCTCTTGAGATTCAGGACTGAGATTCAGCCCGCCTAGTAATGAAGCACTATGGAAAATGAACTCTAAATATGTTAATAGGTTTTAGAAAAAGAGCAAAAGTTCATTTGCACATATGCACATACAGTATTTGCCCATCTGAGGAAGGGTGGTTTGTGAGTTCGCAGTCCCTGCTAGAAAAGAGGCACTGGTTTCACCCAAGGGAAGCTGCTGTCCAGTGGACAGAATCACCCTAGTTCCAAGCTCCTCCTCCTGCATTCTCATGAATTGTTATTCCTTGCTGTGATGTTCTGGGATGCTGCTGGAGGCAGGTGGACCAGGACTAGAACAGAAGAGATGCCAGCGAGCATCCACGCAGCAAGCTTTCGTTGAGGGTGGATGGGAGCTGGCACGACCTGTGGCCTCAGCGTGGGCATGTAGAAGTGATCGAATCGATTCTCTTCCCCAGCTCCTCACCCAAGTTCTGTGAAGCTAACTGGCTTCTGTGAGGCAAATGTCTTCTACCTGGAGGTATCTCTGATCTGACCCAGGGCACCATACCCCTGCTTGGTACAAAGCACAAGGCTATGCCTGTGCTGCCAGGCAGGGGGAGTGGAGAGTGAACCCACCTGCTTCATGTGCTGCTTCAGCACAGCCTCGAGTCGCTTCTGGAAACGGGGCCACTGCCTCCTGCAGAGGCCCAGCCATGCATGATGTGCTAAGACCTTGCTGGTCCCGAGCTCTCGCAGCTGGGGTCATTCTCAACTTGGGACAACAGCTTGGCTGGCCTCTTCATTCATACCAACAGGCTTCGGGACTATTCTGAGGCATGGTATGCCCAGGAAGCTGGACCACATGCATTTCGCAGTGTTAGCCGCAAGTGCCTAGAAAGCACCATCTCTTGACACTGCAGGCCCTGCCGGGCCTGGGCTTGTGTTCGCCCTGGGCTTGTGTTCGCCCTGGGCTTGTGTTCCCCCTGGTTGTATGCCTCTGAGGGTTTCCTCCTCCCATTCACTTCATCAGTTGCTAATGATCCTGGGCTTCAGAAGGAATCTATAGGTGGTCTCCATGCGTTTGCTGACTCCCAGAAGGAACTTAGCAGGTTTTGCAAACTTATTCATTTCACTTTCTTTTCCTTTCCTGGGATTTGGGGAGTGGGGACAAAGTAAGAAAGAAACAAACAAACAGCTCTCCAGCCTGGGATATTCAATGAAGTTGAGTCCATTTAAACTGCTGGCTGGTAGCCTCGCATATTTGTAAGAATATTAGGTTCAGAGTCCTCAGTCAGCCCTCATTAAGACTACTGCAAGGGCCTGGGAGATAGCACAATAGAATAAGTGCTTGCCTGGCAAGTGCAAGGTCCTGAGTTCAATCCCTGGTACAAAAAAAAAAGACTAGTATAGCAGTGGCTCTAAAGATAAGGGTAAAAGACACAACCTGGCTTTTAAGACGCACACAGCCTAAAATAAGTACTTTCAAGTCAGGCACGGTGGTACATGCTTATAGTGTCAGAATCTGGGAGGCTGAGGCAGGGGATCACTCACTGGAGGCCAGCCTGGACTACATAGCAAGACCTTGACTCAAACAACAAAGAAACAAAAAAATTTAAAGAAGTATAATACATGAACATGCAGACCACAAAGTGTATGTCAGGTGCTGGGGAGCCAGTACAAGTCCAGAGTAAGACAAATTTTAAGGGGATCCCATAAGCCTCAGTCATCAAGATAAATATTTTATTTTATTTTATTATTTTATTTTTCCGTATTTAGTACAGGGTCTCCAGGGTGTCACTACACAAATGAGACTCAGAACAGTCTTCCTGTTTTCAGCCTCCTTAAACTCTGGGATTACAGATGCCCTACCACGCCCAGTCTCAATTGCCATCTCAGCTTGCCCTGGGGGCGGGGCCAGAGCTGTACTCCCTGCATCTGCCTAAGCAGGTGCTTTAGTCCACTGAGTTATCTGGCTGATCCAAGACAAATACTTTAATATGATACTTTTAAAGTGGCAAACTAGGACCTCTGGCTAGCTGCCTGTTTTTACAAAGCTTTACTGAAACCAAAACCAGAGTTAGAGGGCAAGATGAGTGACAGAGGGTGCTGTGGCTTGGGCTTGGCGAGGGGAACGCTACAGGAGAGCTAATTATAAGATTATTTTATAATAGCCACCCCAAGAGTCATGTACAGAGTGCAGGAAATCTGTCCACACACTAAAGCCAGAAGCATGCGGCAGAGGGCCTAGATTCCGCAGCAATGGCCTGCAGGCGTCCAGCTGAAGACCTGGGGTCTATTTCACGGATCTGCACTGGGAGGTCGGTGTTGGAAGCTAGGAAGTCTGTGCTGGCAAGACAAAGGCTCTGTGCTAGCAGGCAGAGGGATTTGCACCAGAGCCCGGGAGTGACGCTCAGAGTAAGACCCAGAGCTCCCCCAAAAGGTGCCACAGTGGTTCTGAGTGGCAGCGAGGTCTCCAGCGCCTCCGACGATAACAGGTGTGTTCATGTGTCTGAAGCCAGCACAAGTTTTCCAAGTTTCACCAGGAAAATTAGCAGTTCCCTAGCAGCTCCCAGCAGCGTCTTTCTTGTTCTCCATTCTTTTCATGTTGCTCACAGCAATCCTCAGGTGGGCCTCCTACACCCAGCACCACACTGGCTCAGTTCAGCTGGGTGTTCGAATTGACTAGCAGTTGTCAATCCACCACAGAGGATCATAAAAGTAGAGATTCATATCTTACTTTATTTAAAATTGTGATTTTTAAATACATCATCATGGTGAGTTTTTGCTTTTTTTTTCCCTTAAATTTTACATTAGTCCAGGAATGGTGGTGCATACTTGTAATCTCAGCTCTTGGGAGGCTGAGGCAGGAGGATCACTTTGTGTTTGAGACCAGCTGGGGCTACGCCATATAGTGAGTTCAAGTCCAGTTTGAACTCCATAGCAAAACCCTGTCTCAAACAAACAAATGAACAAAATGACATGAAAATATTACTGAGCTTGAATTTTGAGTTCCTAGTGCTCACATCAAGTTTGTGACATCTGGGTGAGAGCCTTCATTCCTCATCTTCTCCTGCCTGGTAGCTTCCCAGCTGACTCCCCTGCTTATTTAGTCACACTGAGTCACAGATCTGCAGATCCACGAAGGCTGCTGTATTTAGACATGTGCAGATAGTTCTGTGGCATGGGAAGTTCTATAAATGAAAAGAACAAGTCAGTAGGAGAGAAGATATACCAGGTAGCAACTCCAGATTTGGTAGTCAGGGGAGACCCTCTCTGAGGTACTTGAAATAATCTCAAACATAAAGGAAGCTTGGGATCCTAGCACTCCTGAGGCTGAGGCAGGAGGACTGCCAAGAGCTCAAGGGCAGCCTGAGCTACACAGTGAGACTTTGTCTCAACAAACAGACACACAAACAAACAACCCCCCAAAAAATAACCATAAGAGACCGTTACTAGAATGGCACAAAACTCTAGTATGTCCTTAACCAAAATCCTATAACTTTGAACATTTTTTCTTCTCTTCCACTTCTGTGTGTGTGTTTGTGTGTGGATACAAACACGCACCTGCATGTGTACCTACATCTTGTTTTTAAGATAGATAAAAGCTGTGAAAGACTAGTTAAACATCTTAGAATCTTCATGGGGAACAATGAGATCAAGAGGAGATATGGAAGATAAGGAATGAAAGGTGCTCTCGGGTCCCCCCAAAATGAGAGGAGGAGGGCTGGAGACTCAGCTGGAGGAATGGGGTGAGTGGGAGAACCCAACTCTCCTTTCTCCCTTGTAAACCTAGCAGGAGAGATGGGCAGGTGGGTCCGTGGCTCTATCAGTGGGAAAGCGAGAATATTTTGGTTCGGTGGCTTCTGAGTTATAACTGAGGAAAAGGCAAGCTTGTCAGCTGGGGGTGGAGGAAGGCTGGAGAGAGCGAGATGCCCCTGCTGTGGGCAGAAGGTGAAAGTTGGACTGGAGGTGAAGAGTCCCTTGGGCAGTGATCTCAACACCCATTAGAGCTTGGCATCCAGGATGCCAAGGGCAGCTCGTCAGTGTGTTGTGCCAGAAGAAGTGACACAGCCAGTTATGCAGTGGCCCAGTCTTGGAATGGCACACGGTGGGCTGGGGCAGGGGTGGCCAGAGGAGCTGGGGAGAATGGAAGCCACTTGTATTTACGGCCAGGAGCTTGGTCTTCAGAGCAGGGCCTGCGGGCCAGAACTGCGGAGTGTGGCGTGGGAGCTCTTTCGTGCATTCACAGGCTGCGGAAGTGGGGACCCCGAGCAACAGGTGAAGTTCATTGCTTTCACTCCTTTCTGGTCTCTGGTGGGTGTTTGTTTGCATTAAAACCAATGTGATTGCATTTCTCCTCTTGCTTCTAGCTAGAAGGCCAGGAAGCGATGACTACATTTCTCACAAACATCTACTCGTTTATGTTTTTCTTCAAAGAGCTTGGATATCGGGCAAATGATACTGCTCATCCCTACCCACCATAGGGTGAGATGAACGGTGAGCTGGTCAGTTTTCAAAGCGAGGAACTCAGCCTTAATCTGGAGGCCTCCTTCTGTGCTCCAGGCCAAGCAGTGTTTGAGAAGAAAAAAGACCCAGATCTTTGGCTGTTGGTTTCCACTCCTTGGCCCTTGTCTCTGAGCACAGAAATTCAGATGACCCTGATGGAGCCGACTCCACACCTGTGTTCTGTTCCTAAGGATGCATGTGGACTGTGTTTGCTAAGGTTGGTGCAGCTTGCAGGGCGTGGGATGACTTGGTGGGGGCGTGAAAGACAAGATAATTTTAGCTCGATTTTGGAAAGCATCTATGTCATCCCACCCCGTGCACGGCTGAATTCAGCATCAGTGTGGTGTTTTCTGGGTGCTCCTCCAGAGCACCAGCTCAGCCTGACCACTACTGCCTTCTCCCTATGCTGTCTATTCTTTGCTCTCTGTTGTGGAAACCACCAGCTCCTCCTCCAATGACCTGTCTTCTGAAAGCTCCGCTCTGAAGCTTGACTGGAGTGAGACCCTTGATGGCCTTGTGACACTAGTCTGCTACCACTAAAGAGCAGACATTGGCACTCTTCATGTGGTATGGCAGGAGGTGGGGTCTACCCCACAGCATGCTGAGAAATGCTCAACAATCAGCTCCTTGAAAATGAAATACATTAATAAAAGCCAGCTTCCATGGCACAGGCTAAGGCAGAAGGGTGAAAAGCTTGGGTTTGGTCTGATCCACTCAACAAGACCCTGTCTTAGCGTAGAGAGGCCTGGATTTGTAGCTCAGTGTGAAGTCCTTGGGTTCAGCCCCCAGTTCCAAAAACAATGGCAACAAAGGGAAAAAGAAACAAAGCCTTGCTTATAGAGTTTACCAATTTCCATGATAGAGTCACTTGCATCTTGTTCCACTGTGAGCCCCAGGGTGATGGCATGACTCTGACATTGGGTGGGGCTGGGCATCCCTGGCCAGGCTGCCCTGGGAGGAGCTGGCTCCATGTCCACGGTGCATCAGGGTCTGCTCTGTCCTCCTGGGGTTCGCTCGACCTTCCTCACGTTTTGCACCTGTTCCTTTTCCTACCTCAGCTGCCCCCAGGGCCTCCACATGGGCTGTGCTGCCAGCACCTCATTGAAACTGGGTATTCAAGCTGGGCATGGTGGCCCAACCTTAATCATAGTGCTCAGGAGGCTGAGGCAGGAGAATCACCATGAGTTTGGGCTGTATAATGAGTTCAAGGCCATCCTGAACTACATAGTGAGATCCTGTCTCAAACCAAGAAAACCCAAATGAATAAATAAGTAAAATAAATAAATTAGCTGTGGTTTCCTCATTCTTCATATCAAAATTTGGCTCTGTTTGTTCTCAGCACTTACTGATTCCCTGTTTAGTAGATCTATTGCTGTCTGCCTGGCCCCCAAATAGACGGTAGTGCCAGAGGGCTGGGGTTTCTGCTCACTGTTTTGTTCAACAATGTACCCTAGGGCCTTTGAACAACACTTTGCACAGAGTTGCTGCTCAATAATATTTATTAAATGAGTGAGAGGCTATGTCTGCCACTCTCCCTCTCTAGGGAGCACCTAGGATGCGCAATGACTCAGCTTCATGAATCCTTGTTGGCTGACTGGCTTCGGAAAGGGTGGGGGAGGCATCAGCAACAACTGAAGAGGAAGCAGCCGGCTCCCACTGGATCCGGAAGCGCTGTCACTGCACTGGTGCGCACTTCTTCCACAGGCAGAGTGCCAGTGTCTTCACAATGGTAGAAAGCTTGGCCAGCAGACTTTGTGATTAAAGTGGTATTCGCCCCCCCCACTCCCCTGATGGAATTCATTAAGGTCTCATCAATTCGAACTTGTTTTCCAGAAGCAGAGCTCAATCTGTCATCCTTAAAATTTACTTGAGCTTGCACGTCCTGCTGTGCCAGCCTGCAGGCTCTACCTGCCCCTGCTGATTTGTTCTAACACTTGGTGAGCTGAGCTTTTTCCAGCTGAAGGTCTGAGGACAGGCCTGGCTCAGATGCCAGGTAACTATGTTTCTCTCTCTCTCTCTCTCTCTTTCTGTTTCGATCTCTATCTCTGTCTCTTTTTCTGTTTCTTTCTGTCTCTGTCTCTGTCCGTCTTTCTCTGTTTCTGTCTCTCTGTTTCTGTCTCTCTCTTTCTCTATTTCTCTCTCTCTTGTTTATAATAGTTTATAATAAAGAATATTGACATTAAAAAAATCCCCACTCTTATGAAAATAAATTGAGGTTTTATAGCTAGGATAAAAGATGAATTAAAAAACATAAATAAAAAAGTCTAATGGTGTATTAACACCTTGAAATTCATTTGCATACTGACAGCTCAAATACAAAGCTGGTCTAAATGGGCAGACTCCCAAGCAACAGTATACAGCTTTCTTTGTCCTCCATGCTAAGACATGTAAGAGCTTAAGGGCCAAACAATACCAAATATATAATCTTCAAAAACTGTCTAAATTAAAGGCATTCACTAGATTCAGCTAAGATACTCAGAAACACTGATAAGTGATCACATACATACAGTGGGGCAACCATTAGAAAGATAACAATGTAAAATGTATTAATTATTGAAACTGTACCACAATTCAGCTTTAAAAAAAAAGATAGGTATGGGCTGGCAAGATAGCTCAGCGGTCTAGAGCACCTCTCAGGGACCGCAGTTCGAGCCCCAGCACCATATGCCATGCCAGCCCCTCCCCGCAGGGCCGGCTGAGCTCACCCCCCACCCCTGCCAAAAAAGAATCCGTGATGTGTAGCGAGACACTGTAATAAATAAAGGAATTAAAAAAAAAAAAAAGATAGGTATACAGCTACATTGTGGGGGACCACCTAAGCAGTTCTCCTGGTAAGAAGAGCACTGTCTCCCTTTTGACTGAGCCTGATCCTATTTCCTCATATTGTTATGTACAGAGCTGGCTAGGACTTCTGTTTATCCTTCAATTGGCCTTAAGCAATGTGTATTGGTCTAGCTGAGGTGCTGGTGATAGTCTTTGAAGGTGGCATGCATGTTTCCCTGGTAAACCTGCTGCTCCTTAATGTGAGCCCGGTGGAGACAGGACGGTAGAGCTAATGCTCCGTGCTGTCAGTTGGGATCGAGCCTCGAGATAGAGGCTATGACTTCCTGGGGCTTGAAAGACTGCATCAAAGCTGAAGCCCTAGACTTCCCAAAACATTAAATACTATATACTGCAGATTACTCTCTCTGCATACCCTCTCTGCATATGGCAGAGGTAAATGTAGGCCACCCACCTAGCTCAGCTCACAGTAGTCACCTACTTCCCACAATTCTCAGCCAATCCTCCTCAAGCCACTCCCCCACTGAATGAAATTGGGTGAGGCCCTGGGTTGCTCTCTTGGTTGCGGAAAGCCATCTTCATGGCTAGGCCTACAGCCCCTTGACTCCCTGATGATTAAAAATATAATTTAGTGTCTTCATTTTCTTCATGGGTTGCATGGAGAGTGGTAGATTGGAATCAACTTGATGGGATTCCAATAATATAACTTTGGGATTACAAATGTTGGTTTCTTGGACCGAGATGAGGACCTGGACGAGTCTCCTATACTACATTCTCTCAATTCATTGATTAGAGGCATCTGCTCTAATAGTGTTTGTAGATAGAGTATCATGTATGCACCTTGTACAACAAAAAGCCACTATGAAAACAATGTGCAATGTACTAATTGTTGAATCTGTCCTGCTAATTTGATTTGAAACTGTCTCATTGCTATTTGTTCTTCAATAAAATAAAAAAAAAAAAACCAAACATACATATATTGATGTGAAATAATTGGAGGGGGGCGGTACCAGAAATCAAACTCAGGACGTCAAACAGGTCCTGCACCACTAAACTAAATCACTGGCTGGAAGTAAATTTCTTGAAAAAGAAACTTTATTGGAACAGTTCTGAAAGGAGCGCAAGAGGAATGGTAGGTTATGGTTCAAGGTGTCAGCCAATTCGTTTCAGCCATGTTGAGTCCATATCTAAAATTCAAAATTTAGATACATTTCCCTGTGCTGAGTGCTTCCTGTCCTGTCAGTAACTGTGTTACAAAGCAAAAGAGAATTTGGTGCAATGTTTTTCTTTTTAATCACCCAACTGCCTACAGTGATTATCAGTTGCCTAGGACTGCAATAGCGAGGTGAAAGTCATGCCTCAGGATAATGCCTCAGGTGACTTAAAATTTCCCCTATAATGGTGCCTCATCCACCCTTAGTGAAGCCTTAAAAAAGACAGGTTGGAAAAATGGGTCAAAGGAGGCAAATATAGTATCCGCCTGTAGAGCTATCAGCTCAGGAGTTCTTTCAATTATGCAATCTTGCAGGGAAGTTATTTTCTTTTTCAGAATTCTGGTGATGCTCACTCCGGCTCTGGCCTCTGTTCCTCCTCACTGTCCTGTGACTCATCGCTGCTGCATCCACTGCTGATAAATCTCCATCCTCATCACTGCCCATGTTGTTCATCTTCTCAGAGGAGCCACCAGGATTAGCCGTGTCTTCGCCGGGATCATCTTCCCAGGGTTTCCAGTACTGAAGTCCCCACTAAGCCAACCAAGCTTTGCCCTTCCTTTTGTTAACCTAGGCCATGACTGGCCAGCTTCTCCTTTTTGTAAACAATGTAAAATTGATCTTTTATATTATTTTATGCTTGGGATCACTTGAGTCAATACAATGAAAAAAGATCAATTTCATTTAAAGGCTTAAAACTCTCACTTTCTCCCAGAAAACCGAACATAAATTTGAATCTTTTCAAAATATGCATTAACATCTTTACTGTCTTAAACACAGAAGTCGATGAAGAACACAGTTGCTTCAATCACACCACTTTGCAAGAGCAGGTTGCATTATGAGGGGGCCTCCGGTGGTGACCCTGGCAATGTCTGCTTGGGTCAAAGCCTATTCTCACTCCCCTGGGGTGAGTGCTAGGGCAGTTTGACCTGCATCCCCACAATGCATTGCACAGAGAACACCTCCCACATCTGTGAGAGAAGGGAAAGCTGGGAAGAGGAGCGGAGGAGAATGAGCACGCATGTGTGTGAGCAAGGGATGGTGAGGTCCACTGTGTGTCCTTTGGGTGAAAGGCATAGAGGACACAGGTCACTCTCAGAAGAAATGAATGATGATGGTTCTTATGCCTGTTTAAATTTTAAATGTTATTACAGTGAAAGATACTTTGCCATTAACCCTTATCATAATATTTCTCACCCCATATAAGCTTATCATGACGTTCTTTCCACTTTCTGAAGCAGCTGTAGAAGCCCTCTTTCGAAAGTGTCTAATAGTGAATGTTGTTGCTGAGTAAGGTGCAAAGGAAAGGCAGGCTCATAAGCACACTTTTTAAAAACATGTATTTGGTGCAGGGTCTCACTCTGTAGCTCAGACTCATAGTGATCGTCCTGTTTCAGCCTCCCCAGCACTGGAATCACGGTGTGCGCCACCGGGCCTGGACTTGGCTGCCGGGTCCACAGCCCTGGGGGCAGGGCAGTCATGGCATGTGGTACCGGGAATTGACTCCAGTCCCTGCGCTTGCCTAAGCAGCTGCTGAGTCCACTGAGCTGTCTCTCTGGCCTTAGAAAGACATTCTGCTGTGTCCTCATCCGCCTTGTCCACCAGATCTGGTGACCTGTGGCATCAGCTCTTCTGCAAAGTCAGAATGACCAAGAGAGGGAAATGTTTCCAATGGATTCAGTGCACTGACGCAGCCCAGCAGCCCAAATGAAGGTCCTCAGGAAAGAGGACTTTCGGAACAGCTTCCCGGAGTGGCAAGAACAGTGGAAGTGTGTTTAAAGGGAGGGGGAGGACTTAGGGTAGGTCACAGCAATAAGTCTTCTAATGCAGCAAATTAAAACAATTAATCACACTGTATCCTTTGACCACATCTTGTATTTGCTTAGTGGCTTTATATATGTGTGCGTGTGTGCATGCATGCGTGTGTGCATCCGTGTGTGTGTGATTGTGTTGCTGTGGTTTTAGAGAAGCAGAAACAGAAGCCCTAAGGTGCTAATGTCCATTAACTGCTGCTGCCACCACTACAGGCCTCAAGCAACAGCAGTTTGTTTATTTGTTGCCAGCTCACCAGCAATCTGTGCTGCTCATCGCTTGACTGCAGTGTCATCTTCCGCCCGCTGCAGATGGTCCTGGCTGTAGACTGGGTCGATGGTCCCTGGGGCTGCATGCTTTTCATCACACAGTGGGCCAGCCCAAGTTTACAGACTAGCAAATGGGTCCCATGGGGATGGAGGGTTTTGATTTTGGGTTTTAGTACTGAAGATTGGTCTCAGGGCCTTCATGTTAAGCCCCCAGCTTTTAAAAGATTTTAGGACAGAGTCTTGCTGAATCACTGAGTTGCCCAGGCTGAGCTCAAATTTGTGATTCTCAAGCCTCAGCCTCCCAGAGACCTGGGATTACTGGTATGCATCACCCTTCCTAGGAAGAGAGTAGATGTCTGGAAGCTTAGACTTCCCTTTTCATTTGACTAAGGAGGTCACAAGATGTGTCCAGATTTAAGAAGTGGGGAAGCAGATTCCTTCTCCAGATGGGGAGAAAGATTCCATCTTAATGGCGTTTGTGCAAAAGTGCGCATGAAATGCCTCAGAAAGAGGTGGGAAAAAAATAGAAAACATGCTCCAGTCCTCAACAAATGGAGGCTCAGGGTTATCCTGTCTTCTGCGGACTCCCACTTTCTGAATTTCCTGGATGAATGCATCCTGGACTGTTAGCTGCAGAAGGACTTCCGATAGTGAGTTCCTGGCCACCCCCCAGGCTGGGCCCAGGCCCACAGCCCCCCTCCTTCCTCACCCCACCCTCTGCTGGCCCCACCTTGCTTCTTAGCCACTGTTCTCTTATTTCAAACAATGGTTGAGTGATGAGTAGTTATAAAGACCCAGTAAACTGGTTATGGCATTCTTACGTTCCCAGTTCCTTGGCATGAGTCCCGCTCAGCCTACACTCTAAGTAGATGTTTCTATAATGGACACACACACTGTGGGGCTGACACAGGATTACGACTGAAAAAGAAGTGATTTCTGATTGACTGGAGAGGAGAAATTGAAGAGTAAATGAATTAAACTCTTTCTATTATATAATTCTTGGTATGTACATTTTGAACTGGATTTGTATTCATAGATTACCTGCTTTTGGGACAACTGACTTAGGGCCATATAACAAAATATTTTAGGTGGGGTACTGTATAAAATAAAATAGATTCATTTGCCTTGCAACAGCTAGCACATCCAAACATCAAGGTTCTGACTCTGGTACAGGCTTCCTAGCTTCATCACAGCACGGTAGAGAAGCACATAGGGAAATGTCTATGTCAGAAGAAGCCAGGTGTGTGGGGTGGCCTCATTTTATAGTAACCCGCTCTAGTGGGAGCCACACCAGCCCCTTCTGAGTGCAGCGGCCCTTGGCCTGATTACCTTCTGCTGGATTTCTTTTTAAGCATCCGCAGCCTCTCAATACTGCTACACTGAGGCATCTGAACTTCTGGGATGTGCATTCAAAGCATATCAAAGCCGTAGCAGCAAGTTACTGAACTGCCTTGAAATTTAGTTTCCTAAACTGATAAGAGGAAAGTAGTATGCACCTCCATAGTTGCTATTGAAAGTAGGTGAAAGAAACATACCTAACACACCTGATATATATTAAATGCTTAAGTATTTAAATGCTTATTTCTTTCTCTTAAGTTGTTGTGTTGTGTGTGTGTGTGTGTGTGTGTGTGTGTTTTTAAAGCAGGAATCTCCAAACACTTATTTGTCTTCAAAGGGTTTGTTACTTCTTACAGGGAACTATAACTGAGAGAAGGGGAGGTTTCCATGGAGTGTCTGAGTAATGACAACATAGTGCATAAACTATTGGAAAGCAATAGACCATTGTAGGAATTCTTTGTACAGTCTCCTTTGCATTGAGAGATGGGGAACTATGGGCCCCAGTAACAAGATGAGCCAACCCTCAGCCAGCTCAGACTTTATGTCCTGCTGACCAGTTCCAGGCTACTTTGAATTCATCCTTTAAAGATCAGCAACCCTTTGAGCCAGGGCACTTTGAGATCCATGAAACAGAAGTTGACAGAGAGTTCAGGGTGTCCCAGAAAAACTGAGACAAAAGGAGAAGGGGACAAGGGAGCAAAGAGCTGGAGGTAGGAAAGAGGGCAAACCATGAACTCAAAAGGAGAGCTGGAATTGTACTGGCATTTGTGTAGGGGACCACCTGAGCAGCTCTCCTTGAAAGAAAAGCAACTGTCTCCATTTTGACTGAGTCTGGTCCTATTTCCTCATATTGTTATGTACAGAGCTGGCTAGGACTTCTGTTTATCCTTCAATTGGCCTTAAGCAATGTGTATTGGTCTAGCTGAGGTGCTGGTGATAGTCTTTGAAGGTGGCATGTGTGTTTCCCTGGTAAGCCTGCTGCTCCTTAACGTGAGCTGGGTGGAGACAGAACAGTAGAGCTAATGCTCCACGCCACCAGCTGGGATCGAGCCTCGAGATAGAGGCTATGACTTCCTGGGGCTTGAAAGGACTACATCAAAGCTGAAGCCCTAGACTTCCAAAAACATTAAATGCAGATTACTCTCTCTGCATATCCTCTCTGCCTATGGCAGGTAAATGTAGGCCACCCACCTAGCTCAGCTCACAGTAGTCACCTACTTCCCACAATTCTCAGTCAATCCTCAAGCCACTCCCTCACTGAATAAAAACCGGGTGAGGCCCTGGGTCGCTCTCTTGGTTCCGGAAAGCCATGTCATGGCAGGACTTAGAGCCCTTCGACTCCCCGATGATTAAAAATATAATTTAGTGTCCTCATTTTCACTGTGGGTTGCATGGAAAATGGTAGATTGAAATCAACTTGACGGGATTCCAATAACATAACTTTGGGATTACAAATATTGGTTTCTTGGACTGAGACGAAGTCCAGGAATTGTTTCCTACACATTTGAATGAAGGTTGGCCTGCAATGGCTCCTATACACATTTATTTTGGCCCAAAAGTTTCTCCATTGGCAATGAAGTGCAAGCTAACTTGAAGTTATAGACAGACTGTGATCTCCTTTCGTAACAAGAACTGAGTCTCAGCCTGTCGCAAGGGTGCCGGCTGTTCCAACTGATACAGGGAAACCTCTAAATGACACAGAGAGAAAAACTGATCTCTCAACCTAAAACGTACCTGGGATGAGACTGTGTTCTCTAAAACCGAAGAATGAACTTTACAAACGAAGGTTAGGAGCAAAATATATTTATTGAGGGAAAGAAAGCTCCTCTCTGAGAAAGGGACAAGAGGGGGCTCCCAAGTGGGTGGTCTCCTCCAGGGACTTTTGTACAGTAAAACTATGTGGTGAGGCGGGTCTAAGGTGGTGGAGAACCTGGGAACTCGCTTAGGTGGGCATGAGGTGGGACAAAACTATGGTCACCCAATGAAATTACAAGCACGATTGCCAGGTAAAATTGATTAAATTCAGTATCAGATGAGGAAGTGAGTCACGTAGCAAGCAGGCATGAATATGGGACAGGGTCTCTTCCTGTTGGGGGTTGGACTAGTGATTCATTTGGGCTCTTTAGTGTGCGGTTCCTCGTTAGTATAGTGGTGAGTATCCCCGCCTGTCATTTGGGCTCTTTCAAGGTGATTGATACCTATTTAGAATATCAATCTCTGATGCCCCTCCCTAGGGAAGTAAGTAGCTGTGTTTGTTTCCTCTTTTGTGTTGGACTTAAGGTCTGGCCTATAGGAAGTGTCTGTCTCTTTCCAGTGGTAAAGTCACCTTGCCTTCCATCTTGTCTCCTTGAGGGCCTGGCCTGTCTGACTGCCTATAATGTTTCTATCTAACTTGGCCACCTGCAACACAACCATGTTCAAATAAGACAGACAAGAGCTACAACCAATGGGGCCATCTCTGTATCTCTTTTCTGTTTTTCTATATGTCACTTTCCTTTTTTGGCTATAAATGTAACCTACTCATGCGGCCGGGCTAGGTATTCTCAGCCATATTTGATCTATAGTGCTGCCTGATTCTGTAATGGTGAATAAAGCAGTGAAGAACTACAAAACTATGGTCATTAACTTTAATGGCAAAGACAGGACTTTAACTCAGTGCTTTCAATTTCCATGTGTTCATTGCACTGCTAGGGAGAAACTTGGAAAACATTAACTCCTTATCATAAGAATTGCTAACAATACCACAGGCCACTTAGATAAGTTGTAGCTATTTATTTGTGGCTTACTTGCACATTTAATCATTTTTCATTTTCTTTTTGAGACAGGGGTTCACTATGCTGTCCAGGCTGGCTTTGAACTCACTTTGTAGTCCAAGCTGGCCTTGAACTCGCAGTGAGTCTCCCTGCCTCTGCCACCTAAGTGCCAAGATTACAGGCCTGTGCCACCGTACCTGAACCCTTCCTTGATGGACTTTCAGGAGTGAAGGAGGGAAGAAATAAACTATGCAACTGTTGTAATGTTGCGAAGTCCTCGTGGTTCTAAGATGCTATACCGGGGGCAAAGGCCTAGATGGCCTGAGGGAGCAGTCGGATGAACTTCCTGAAGCCAGGCCACGCAGGACACAGAGAAGACAGGTGCTTGGTGAGGTGAGGAGAATGAGAAGAATGCATCAAGCTAAAAAAAGCATTTCTGGAAACTGAAAGTAATGTGAGGCTGGAGTTGACTCTGGAGAGGAAAGCCAAGTTTATAGCCTGAATGGCTTTGCAATCCAATTAGATTCTTGGACTTCAGCCCGAGGGCAATGCAAGGCCCTCAGGGAAATCACATGATTCGATCCGCCTCTTGGATGATCACTCTTACTGCAGTGTGAAGAATGGATTGGTCAGGGGCAGGGCCAGAGGCAAAGAGACCAGTAAAGGCTCAGCCATGATGGGGAAGAGACAAGTAATGGACTTGGGCTGCTGTGGCAGAGCGCTGCAGACGAGGGGCTCACTTACAGCAGAGCTGTGTTCTGCACAGCCCTGAAAGCTGGGAATTCTAAGAGCAAGACAGCAGCAGACTTGATGTCCAGTGAGGGCCCATTTACTGGTACGCATTCATCTTAAAAGAGCATCTTCTTGCTGTGCCTTTGTGTGGGAGAAACAGAGCCACAGAGCCATCTGGGTCTCTTTCATAAAGGTGTTCATCCCACTCATGATGGCCCCAGCCCCATCACGGCCTTACCTTATAAAACTACCACTTGTGGTGAACGTGAACTTGAGAACAGGTACTAACATTCAGTGTACCACAAAGCACTTACTGGATGGAACCAAGGTGGAAGAAAGTGAACCCTTAATGGAGGGGTTAGAAGCAAAACAGCTGGAACCTGCTGATAGCTTGGGGAGGGTATAGGGAAACGGGAGCATCAAGGCTCTATTTGCTGTTACACTTTATGTCTAGAATGTTCCCCCAGAGTCTCAGGTGTTCAGAGGCAGGGCTTTTGGAAGGTGACTGG
This sequence comes from Ctenomys sociabilis, assembly GCA_004027165.1. Lineage (NCBI taxonomy): Eukaryota > Metazoa > Chordata > Mammalia > Rodentia > Ctenomyidae > Ctenomys > Ctenomys sociabilis. Next base: position 19,204 of record PVKA01015874.1, read on the forward strand.
GTCATGGGGTGCTGTACGCATGGATGATCCATCATTGAGGTCCTGGCTGAACACGCTGTTGGGAGTGGGGCTTGTGTGTCTGGAGGGTGACAGGGAAGGGTGTGTTTTACCCTCAGGCCTGTCTCCTCTCTTTGTTCCCTGGCTGCCATCAGGTAGAGGGCTGTTCTCTGCCATGCCCTGCCACCAGGCCATTTCTGTCTTGGACCAGCCAGCCATGACTAAATCTCCCACAGTCTGGACCAATGATATCTCTCCTTCCCTAAGCTGTGGCTTCTGGGTATCACGTCCAGTGATGGACAAGTGGTGCAGACATGTAGGCGGAAATTCTGGAGAGGAGCAGGCTTCTCGGAATGACACAGAGAGGCCCAGGAAGCCAAGGTCATGCTGGGATGTGATGGTACCAGATGCTTTCTGTGGACTGCCCTAACTCAGTTCTGGAAACCTTGTGCCATCTTCCTGGCTCCCTGTCAAGACTTTAAGTGAACTGATACATTCACACTGTTCCCTTATGAATCAGGCTCTCTCACTGTGCTCCATTTCCCAGATGAGGGCACTCAGAAGTTGTCATCTAGCAAAGCCTCACAGCCAGACAGCCAAGCCTAGAACCCCTTTGCAATGTTCAGCCACTTACTTGTTATCCTCACACTGAGTGCTCAGGGTCCATGGGATCTGCAGAACTGTATGTCTCGGGGAGAGTGGGGTCTTAAGCCTGGAGCCCAAGGGGAACATATTGGCTGGAGAGATGGGCTTTGATCACTTGGCTTCTGTGTGCTGCTGACAGCCAGGGGAGGACAGAGCTGTGCAGGAGAAAGCAGCTGTGGAGAAAGCGGGGGAGCCCAGCATTCCCAGCCAGTGGCAGAGGCAAAGCATGCAGCCCTGGAGAGTACATGGGACCTTTAAAGGCACACGCCCCATGTATCAGCAGGGCAAGGACCTCGGGATGAGGACATGAGAAGAAGGGGCTGGTGCACTGCAGTGTGCAGGTCTGTGAGAGCCTCTCAGCAGCCAGCCTAGGTGCCCACGTGAAGGTCGGAGGGTGAGAGGGTGAGGCGGGCAGCTCTGCCGCCTTGCACACCTTCTCATGCGGAGAATTCCAGCAGCCCAAGGAAGGGGTGTGGGGGGGGAAGGCAGGGAGCTTAGTCTCTGTGGGGAAGGAAGCCAGAGCAGCTGGAAATGCTGGTGGGAGGGGTCTGAGTTGGGGGGTGAAGACCTAGAAGAAAGGTCAAAACTGCAGGGAGGCTCTGAGGGGTGGTGGGGTGAGGGGGTCCAGAGTTCTAGCTCTTTTTCTTCTCTGTTCCTTTCTTTTTGGTACTGTGGATTGAACACAGGGTCTTTGCACTGAGCTACATTGCAAACCCTTTTGCTGTTGTTCTCACTGTTATCTGTGTTCATTTTGAGACAGGATCTCACTAAGCCCTTAGATTGGCCAGTAGGTCGCTGTGGGGCTTGACCTTGAGATTCTCTTGCCTCAGCCTCCAACAGTAGTGGAGTTGGGACTCATTTTTTGTTTGTCTGAGACAGGGTCTCCTCATGTAGCCCAGGCTGGCCATGAACTCGCCTCCATCCTCCTGCTTTGGCCTCCTGAGAGCTGGGATTCCAGGTTGCGCCACCGCACTGGCTTCATTTTGCTTTTGATGTTCGTACTCCTTGAGTGTCTGTAGGGTCACATCATGTGTTGCGTCATTCATTGCGTTGTTCTGTCTGGGGCAGAGCCTGACAAGGACTGTTCTGGTGTGAGGAAGGGTTACCCCGGAAGCAGCCTGGGGGACTGGATGACGATGGAAGTCCTACCTCTGGGCAGCTTCACGCCGCCCAGCCGCTTGTGTGTCCCATCTCCGGCACCCACAGTTCTACTTGCTGCCCCAGCGAGTGCACACGTTAGTGCTTTACCGGCCTCTGCCCCTGCTTGCTTCTTCCATGTCTGGCCTGGCATCTGCTTCCTCCTCTCTTGGTTCTTGTGGTATGGGATCTCTAACATCAGGCTGAGGACTTAGGTGAGATAGTGCTTTATACTGGCCACAGTGGCCCAAGGGGACAAGCAAGGGACAAGGTTGTATGCAGGTTCTGGAAGGAGACAAAGAAAACAAGGGGTTCTGTTCACAGCCTGAAAAATGAGAGCCTAGGTGGACACGATCCAGTGGTAAAGGGAGCATGGGTAATGCCTGAGTAGCCACTGTGGTGACAGGCGGCTCAGAAACAGTATGGCAGGGCTGCCTGAGGCCTACAGGGCCCCGGAGGTATGGGGCATGGGACTGAGAGAGGGGAGCCAGGTGGTGAGGGCCAGGGGAGGTCGGGAGGAGGTGAAAACAGAGACAAGCTACAGAACTGAGAAACTTAAGGGACTAGGAATCTCAGTGAACCAAAGACAGGTGTAATTAGAGGAAGGGAGGGAGGGATCGGGAAGGAGGGAAGACAGGTGCACTGAACATGTTCACCTCCTACAGAAGGTCAACCCTAACTCCCCTCCTCCCAAATGTGAGCTGGTTGTAGTGCTTCCTTTCTAACAGGCAGAAAGGGAAGCAGAAATGGCTGGAGGCTGGAAGGCGCCGTGGATCTGGCTGGCTCTGGTGTACATCGTTCACTGGGGATGGGGCATCCATGCGGTGTCTGGTGGACACTCTGAGGTCTTCTTGGAAAGGCTGAGAAGCTGTGGCCTCCGGTTCACAGCCAATGCTGACTGCCAAGGTGTGAAGGGCCTAAGGCAGGGAGAGTGGCTCTGTCCAGGGACATCTGGGGGACATCTGGGCTGTGAAGTCCCAGCAGACCTTGTACCAGCGTTATGCAACTAAAGTGTGGAAGGGTTCCACTTGCGAGAGACTGCAAATTAATGTATTTTCATTGTCCTAAGTTGCTAAGGGTTGAGGTGATCAGTTTTGTGCAGTGGACAATGCAGGCACTGAAATATCAGAGGGGGAGAAAGGACAGGCGCACATTTGGGTTCCAGATTTCAGGGGTCCAGCAGGCCTGGGTTGATGCAAGAGGGAGTCCAAGAGGCTGGAAAAGAAGATGCTGGAGCTGAGAGCTTCACCACATGCAGCGGTGGCCAGGAGAGCTCAATGTGCAGCAAAGGGACCCAAAGCAAAGCAGAACCCTGTTCGCAGATAAATGCAGTATGCCCTGGGTGAGACCTGGGGGGACAGCCACGGGGGTGCAGATGGTGTGAGCAGGGGCTCCACAGTGTCAGGCAGCAGCTGGGGGAGCTCCAAGAGGTCTCAGCCCCGCTCAGATCTGTGCTGTGCCCTGGCGCTCAGGAGATTCAGGACCGCCAGGCTTCATTTAAAGCCACAGCTGGGAACCCGTTCAAGCGAGAGGCTCTTGCAGGCATGGACGCAGGTAGGATGCAGGTAGCAGCGGAGGACTACCCAAGGCTACCATTAGTGGTGTGCAGCCCTGTGGTAGAGAGCTCAACTGGGAAGTGTGACCAATGGGTCTGTTTCCAGCCCTGAAAAAAAGTTTGAGAAGGAAAAGAGCAGAGGGGTGTGTGTGTGAGTGTGTGTGTGCCTGCACATACCTATGTGTGAAGGGCAGGGGAGGAAAACGGTGGTAAATAATACAGTCCTTTGCAGAGTGTTCCAGCAAGCTTAGCTGACTGCCTGTGGGTTTCTGGGCTCTCCCTCGAACCTTGATCCAGGTATTAAGTCTATGTATCAGTCGCTCACACCCACAACACACGCCTCACTGGGGTCCCACCAACACAAAGGGCTTGCCCCTTCATAACATGGCTTTGGGCCGAAGGCACTTGAGACACCAAGATTATTTTCTCAACTAAGATTAAATGTGAGGTTTATTGATATTTCTAACATAAAATACTATTCCTGCAAAAGAGCAACTTGTTTCTCACATTGTTTGAAAGAATTTAGCTAGAAAACTAACTTTTTTTTTTCTCATTTAACTTTGTTTTAGTGGGTCTCAAAACTCTTGTGACAGGGTTTTGGTTAAGTTGTTTCCATTAAAAAGTACTGATTTTAAAAACTAGTAACTTAGGGTGGGAGAGATGGCTCAGTGGAATAAACGCTTCCCTGGCAAGCACAAGGGCCTAAGTTCAATCCCTGGTTCTCACAAAAACTAATGACTTAAAAACTGCCACACACACAGAAGATGTTCCACAGAACACTCTCCTTTCCTTCTGAAGGTTTTGCGATGCACTGTTATTGACCAGTCTTTCACTATTAGACTTAAACGGCCGATTGGGAGCAACAGCTCTGAGACTGGTCTTCTGCCAGGTGTCGAGGCCTTCTCTCACTACCCACCTCTGGGTCATTTTGCTGTTCACAATATGAGACGGTTTCTTTTCTTTTTAAATTAATTTTATTGGACAGACAATTTCTGTGGGTGTGTCACCAAAGCTGTGGACAAGAAGCTGCTGGAGGTGGCAAGGTCACCAAGTCTGCCCCAAAAGCTCAGAAGGCTAAATATTATCCCTGACACCTGCCACTTTTTTTTTTTTTTTCATATAGCATCTCCCTGTGCAGTTTATGCTGGACTTTACAGTCCAGGCTGGTCTTGAACTCACAACAATTCAACTGCCTCAGCCTCTCGAGCGCTGTGATTATGGGAATCTGCCCCTACACCCAGATGTAGAAAAGTAACTTATAAAGACAATTTTTCATTCTATACAGAGATAACAAATACTTGTTACTACATAAGGACTTTTTTGGTAGGAGAGATTATTATTTTTATTTCCTGTTACAAAAAAAAAATCAAAAGCCCACCTTTTCTATTCCTGGGGGTGGGCATCTCGTAGGAAGCCGTTCAGTTTGGGAATTTATTCAGGCTTTGTACAACAAGTAAGCAGTGCATAAGTATATAAATAGAGATGCTCTTGGTTAGTACAGATTCTATCAAATTCCTCTCAATTCTACACCAGCATGAAGTGGGAAAAAAAAAATCACAAAAATCACAAATTCAACTGTCAAGTTGGGAACCATCCGCATAGTAAGTTCTTATATCCCAAAAGGATTTTTCTGGGTTAGAGTCAAAGCAATGGCATGCTGAAGTCCACTGAAAGACTCCTAGGACGGTCGCACACACGTGCTGTACAGCGTGGGAAAGCATGCGCCATTTTTTTTTTTTTGGTGGAACCAGTGATTGAACTCAGGCCCTTCCGCTTGCCAGATAAGCACTTATCCCACTGAGCCATCTCCCCAGCCCCAACACACACCATTTAAAGGGTGTGAAAAGCATGGATGCATACAAGTTTCCCTAGATGGTAAATAGCAGTTCTAAAAATAAGTGGCCAGGCTGCGCTGAGGGGGAGGAGGTAACAGAAAAGGCCCATTGAGTGTTTTCCAAAGCCAGAACAATGTAGCATTCTAGGCTCCACGAACGTCATTTTCAAAAAATAGCTGCTTTCACTCACAGATATGGGTTTATAATGAAAACGTGTTTTCATTTCTTTTGGGAAGAGGGAGGGGAAGGTTGGGGGCAGGCGTAACCAGTGACTAAGTGAGATAAATGTTCTAATTGTCCCCAGTCTCTGTATAAATAGAAATGTAACCGGCACCAAGCCGCAAGGTCACATGTACATTCTGTCATAAAATTGTTAAGCAAGAGGCCCATTCCATTGTTCGGCTTTATGGCTGGTAAGTCACAGACGTCATACATTTTATTATTAGTTGACTTTAGTAGATTAGAGACAGTCCACCATAACCAGAGGAACATCTCTGAGGACGCTTTGGTGGTCATTTTGAGAAGGATGCTAAAGGTGTGGCCCAGAGAGGTGACAGGGCTGGCTCTGCATATGACAGGTCTGGTGGGCCCCAGGGTGACTTCCACAGGCAGATGGTGTCCCTGCCTGCAGAGACCCTCTGTGCCCCACAATCTTCTGTCCTTCCACACTCAAATGTAAAGCTTTCTATTTCCACAAGGGTGTTGTTGCCACTGGGTGCTGGGAAATGTTCAACAGCTGGATGTCCGGAGAACCTTTGGGGTCTAAAGGCTTTGTCATCAGGGTGATTCCCAGCTCTGGCTCTAAGTCTTGATTGATCATGATAGGTCTATATGGTTTGGCTTCTCCTCAAAATAGACATCTCCAGCCAGGCATGGTGTGCATGCCTGTAATCCCAGCACTCAGGAGGCTGAGACAGGAGGATTGTTGTGAGTTCGAAACCAGCCTGAGCTACAACGTGAGCTTAAGGCCAGCCTGAACTGCATAGTGAGACCCTGTTTCAAAAAACCAAAACAACCTTCCTTGGTGGTCTAGTGGTTAGGATTTGGCACTCTCAAAAACCAAAACAACAACAACAACAAAAATAGACATCTCCTTGAGAATGTTGGAGAGCTAAGTTGGTTTCCTTGCCTATTCCACTGAGCCATCTCCCCGGCTCCTCTTCCCTTCTTCATGAATTACTGAATCCTCTTTACCCGACACCGGATTCTACAGATCGGCCAGCATTCTCCTCTAACAGTAGAGCCCAGGGTCCAACCGGTGGAGACCAATATGTATGCCACACTGACCTGGTTGCTGAGAGATGGCACACAATGCTGGTCAGCTCCACGTAGTCAGGAGCAGGGAAGCAGCAACCAGCCCACGGACAGTCACAAGCACCTGTGTCTGAGTCCGTGGCGAGTGAGGTCAAGCGGCGACGGCAGGGGCTACCAGTGAGCGTGCCCTGAGTGCTAGGTGTTTTTGTATCCCCATCTGCCTTGGCCCTCCCGGGGCTCAGGTTCCAAGTTCATGGTAAGAAATATTTGTGTACGGAGATGGCTCAGTGGAATAAGCACTTCCGTGGCAAGTGCAAGGGTCTGAGTTCAATCCCCAGTTCCACCAAAAAAAAGAAAAAGAAGGAAATATTTGTCTAAATCAGAAGTAGTGACTGACACCTGTAATCCTTGCGCATTGGGAGGCTGAGGCAGGAGGATCACAAGTTCCATACTACTCAGGATGAGACCCTGACTCCAGAAAAAACAGGGTTTTTTTTTTTGTTTTTGTTTTTTTAAAGGGCCTGTACTACACATTATAGATGTTTTTCCTGTCACTCCTTAAACAATGCTGTGTAACAGTTATGCACATAGTATTATTCTGTCTTGGGTATTATAATCTAGACCTGATTTTGGCACATGGGAGGATTGTGTGGGTTACATGCAAATGCCGTGCCATTTTATCTAAGGGACTTGATCGGACACTGTAAGTGGCTGAGATTGTGGCCTTAGAGTCAGAGTGCTAGGAGAGCCTTGGGTTCAAATCCTGGGCCCTGTTTTTCTAGCAAATTCCCCACCCCAGGGGGCCCCAATCTGAGGGGAAAACAGACTGGTTTGGACCTGGGCTGTGCAGCAGATCAGTGGCCGTGAGCGTGGCCGGTGGACCCCTGTCCTTCCCACTACAGCCTGAGCTTCACTTCCTGTCAGACCAGCTTGGGGGGCAATGGATTCTCATCGGAGCTCAACCCTACTGCGCATGTCGGAGGTGGGGAGATCTAGGCTGCTGCTCCTCTGAATTCTCTCCAACTCCTACCTGTATCTTGAAGTCATTTTCAAGTACTTGCAAGCCATGCAAATAACTGTTATGTGGGATTATTTAGGGAACAATGGCAAGAACTCTGTCTGTGATCAGTGCAGACTTCATTTTGTTCTGTTATTTTTTTGTCTGCAGGTGGTGGAGTCGAGCATGGGAGGCCAAGGGTGCCCAGGCGACAGCATTGGCAGAAGTTCTGTGTGGAGCTTGTCACCCAGTTCACCAGCCTGGCGACAGCTCCTTACTGGCAAGTGTCACAGCAAATGTGCCATGAAGGAATTCTCTGTAACCAATTCCAGTAATAATTGGATTAGACACTTATTAGCTGTAGATTTCAATAAAGCTGCAGTGTTGACTTCCTGTCCAAATGAACAAGGCTGCTTCGCAGAAAGCAAATAATACCAGGTGAAGCTAACACCCAAGGCTGCCTGGAGGGCCATAGGTCAAACTTGGGGTCGGATTATCTTGAATTAGCAAGCAAAACCTTGAAATGACTAGCACCATTGTGTGCAACACGCTGCGCATACACTTAGGACGGCAGACCAAGAAATACACCGGCTTAAATTTAAAAACGGGCCTGAAACTTCAGGGTTTTGCTTTTAAAAGGACAACACGTGCAAGCTAATTTATCAAAACCCAAGCTGTCATACTAAACCCATGATGTTAAGTGAAGCATAACTGATTTTGTATTTTGGCTGGGACTGGATGTGTACATTTGTCTGTTTTCCTTCCTGGGTCTGGGGCTGGGACTTAGGCTCCCACACCTGGACCAGTGCTGCACGCTTGGCCACATCTCCAGTCTGGGGGTTTTCTAGCTGCTCCAAGGGCAGAGTGAAAGTACTGCGTTGGAGTTAGTGTTGCAGGTTCCAACTTCTGTCTTATTGCTAGGTTGGAAGGTTTGGATTGTTAATTTTTCCATTCTTTGAGAACTAAGATTTCAAGCTTGGCTATGGTGATCGGTGGACACCTGGAGAATCTTGTTTTGGACCCTGGGGATGCAACCTAGGGCTCTGCCCATGCCAAGCGCGTGCTCTACCATTGAGCTACGGCCCTGGCCCCGGCCCCAGCCCTGGCCCCACACAGTGCAGTTTGTCCTTTCTGAGGGCCTCTGTCCCTGCTGCTCACATGTGAGTGCCAGTGGCCTCGGTTTTCACTTTCCTCTTACGAGTATGCAAACCATCAATGCTCAGAAACGCACTGCAGCTGTGCGGGACACAGAAGCCGAGCCGTGGCTCCCGGGTACGTGGGCGGCGAGTGCTTCTGCGATGGCCATGCCGTCGGAGACAGCCACGCATTGCTGGGACAACAGCCATCCCGACCCCAGCCTTCCAGCCCCTCCCTCTGCAGGCGGGGCTGTGCTGGGAAATGTCTGATATCTGGTTTTCTGAGAGAACATACTCTGGCTTATGGAGCGGCCAACTGGTATGGAGTCCCTGTCCCCGCTATGGTGTGCTGCAAGCTGTCTGCGTGCGGACACTGAGCAGGAGTTGGGAAGCTGCCCACTTGCGGGTGGCTACGCGCTGGGGCCGGCAGCCGCGGAGCACAGCCAGCGGTGAGTCGGAGTGCCCCCAGGAGCGCTGTAGCAAGTGCGCCGAGGAGGAAGCCCGCCCGGCTGGGGCTTATTTTCTTACAGCTCTGGAGACTGAAGTCCATGGTTAAGAGGCACTGTCTCCTGACCTCCCTCTCCTTGCAGGCAGCGCTCAGTGACCCATACAACCCGGGACCCAGAGCCGGCAGAAGCCGTGAGACCAGAGTTGACCCCTTAAAACCAATGCTCTCTGGATTTTGTCCTGATGTCTTCAACAACGGAAACCCATCCTTTGAAAAGAAGTAGAAACAGACTTTCAGGCAGGGAAGACTAGACCGTGGTTGGGACTGGGAGGGTTTGGGGCAACCGGAGCAGGGGAAGGGACAGGAGCCTGCTCTCTGCGCATAGGAACTGCAGTACTGAGGGCAGAGGGAGGGACACACACTGCAGAGTCAAAGGACCCCAGGGGATAGGAATGTAGCTAGATGGCAGTGCTGGGGACTTGGAGCACAGGAGACGCCCTTGCACCCCTGTGTCCCAGCTGGGCTGGGGTTGTCTCTGGCACCTGTACTAAGGGGCTACAGGAAGAAGACGTGTGAGCTGGTGGTCGTGCTGTTATATCTGCTGATCTGCAGAGTCCTTGGGCCGTGCAGGACAAGTGGGACTTTTCTTCTCTCTAAACTCATTGTAACAACCAACTCCTCTCTGTGGAATAAAACCCTGACTTACAGATGAGTACACTGCTCTGGAGAGAAGGCGTAAGGCCTTGAAGCCTCTCTGTGGGGCAGTAACCCGCTCAGCTAAACCTGGGGTGCTGACGCCAGGGAGGCAAGAGGCCGGACTGGCTTGCTCTTCCCACCGCCAGAGCAGGGGACTGTTTCCTGTTCTGCGTTTCTCCTCCTCTCACAGAAACTATCATCAGTGTCTCAGTATCTAAAACTGAGGAAACAGAGCAGTGACAACTGTGTTTTTCATCCATTTTCTTCAAAAATGAAAAAGAAATGATAATTATCTTCCACCTACACAGCCATGCTCTTTTCTGACATGTTCTGTTCTCTCTCTCTCTCTCTCTCTCTCTCTCCCCTCCCCTCCATCCACTGCACCTGCAAAGGAGTGATGAGCCCATCCCTGAACTTGATCTTGGGCCCTGGCCATGCTGCCTGGGTGCCTGCTGCAGCCACCAGCCAGAGCTACGCTTCCTGCTTGTGGGGAGCAGCTCCATCCCACCGCTGGGGTCACCTGGTGGAGGCAGGGTCAGGCTGTAGACCTGTGCTCACTCAGTGGCTAATGCCAGAGAGCATGCTCATCCCCACCCCTGTCACATACAGGGACACAGAGAACCCAGGCTATCTTTCATTCAAAATTCAAAGCTTCTGACCTTATTTTTAAAAAAATAAATAAACAAAAAAATTCTCTTCTAGACTGGGCATGGAGGTGCATGCCTGTAATCCCAGTGCTTGGGAGGTTGAAAACAGGAGGATCACTATGAGTCTGACTTGAGTAATGAGACCCTGTAGGCCCTGTACTTCATCTATCTATCTATCTATCTATCTATCTATCTATCTATCTATCTATCTATCTATCATCTATCTATCCATCCATCCATCCATCCTGAATTGGTGTATGCCTGTGACACACACTTGCCTCTTTCCTCACTGTTCACCTCTGTCCCCTCCTCTCTTCCCTCCTGTCTGTCTGCGGAGGACCACCTCCTTCCTGTTCCCTGCCATCTCTCCATTTTAGTCTTCAATTTGTCCCCATTTTTGGTCTCTCTTATAAGAGAACTCATGAGATATTTAGCTGTCTGTGTCACTGAGCATTATTGTCTCAGGCTCTATCCAATTTCTCATGCATGACTCAAATTTATGTGGTTCAGGTTGACCTAGAATTCACTACATAGCCTCGCTTGGCTTTCAAATCACCGCTGATTCTCCTGCCTCAGCCTCTTAAGTACTGTGATTAAAGGACTACACCTCCTGGCCAGGTTATGACCTTTTAAACAAAAGATTAAAAATGCAGTAGCTTTTGGCTGTGGAAGTTCAGAGTCCCAAGGGTTTGCAAGGTGCCTGCTCTCTCTCCACCTAACTGAGGGCTGGGGCCCAAGGGGGTCAGCATTTGAGCGGAACGCAGAATAGGCAGAGGGCTGTGGCTGCGGGTGGGAGAGCCTACAGGATCTGAATAAAAACTCAGCTCCCCCTGAGCTGCGTGGAGCCTCAGCACCAAGCCTAGGACGTCTGGTCTGTTCAGGGCGCTATGTTAGCATGAAATTGGGGCAGCTCAGGATCCGCCTGCGGGGGTTGGAAGGGCCTGGCCCGCAGCAGGTACTTGGCAATTTTTCTCTTTTTCCTGGAGGAGAGGAATGGAGCAGAAAAAGATAGGATGGGAGGAAATGAGGAATGGAACCAACCGTGCTGTACAATAAGGAGGACAAGGAGGAGATGCTACAAGGACTCCGTGTTTTCAGTAGGTTTATCCCAACTCAAGAGCAGAATCCACTTACAACTCTGGGCAGCAGGAAGCCCCCCGCCCCCATCCAGCCTACACCGCCCCCCCTGCACGGTCGGCTCTGCTCAGCCCCTGCTCGTGCAGAAGACCCGACACAGGCAGCAGTTATTGTTATAAGTGCTGAATTCTGAATGCCTTTTTGTCAGTGTTAATACCGGAGTCATTCTTTTTAAAAAATGACCTTTACTACCTGTATTTCGTCTTCCAAAAATAGACACCGGCGCGTGGAGATTCCAGGGAACGCACTGTGCTGCTCCTCGGCTCCGCGCCCCTTTCTTCCTCACTCTCCCTTCCAAAACCCCATCACCCCTGCTCCTGTCCTCTAGGCCACTGCAGCTGAGGCAGAGGCGGGGCCTCGGGAAGGAGGAGGGATTGTGGGGCCTCCCAGCGGGGTGCTCTTGGGGCCGGGCGGGGTAGGGCCCCTTCTTTCACTGTCTGCTTCCTTTCAAGCCCACACCTCCGAAGGCTTTCCTTTCTCTTCGCCCCTGTGGCCCGCATCCTGCTTAGAACCGGGTTACTACAACGTGCCAGGCACTGTGTCCTGGTGGCCAGAAGGTGACCGAGACAGAGCCAAGCTGAAGAAGGAGCAGCATGGCCCAGTGGGGAGCTTCTGTGAACCCGCTGACCCCGGCTGTCCCTGGGTGCTCATCCACAAGAGTGCTCCCCTCATCGCCTTCTGAGGGGAGAAGGGACGTGCTAAGGGGTCAGCAGGGTAAGAATCCCAGTGACTCAAAACAGACAGCACACAACTCCAGCCTGTGCCTGCACACTGGAGCCTGCACACAGGGCCAGGGAGCATCTGCTTCCTCGCCATAATCAGCCTTGGGGAAAGGCGGGAGGCCGTGCCTAGCAGTGCACACCTGCGATCCCAGCCCTCTAGAGGCTGAGGCAGGAGGACTCATGTGAGTTCAGGGCCAGGTTGAATAATATAGTCAGACCTTATCCCAAGGGGGTGAAAGGAGACCCAAATTTGTTACATGACCTCTGTCCAAGGGCCCAGGGCAGTGCAGCGTGGACAGCCTGTTCCTGTGACTGCCACACCAACCTCAGCCCCGGATTTCCTGAGAATGCTGTCTGCAAATGGTTCAGCAAGGCTTCGGTTCTCTCACCTTGCACGCATTACCTTGTCTAATCCTCGGCCCAGACAAGGGGAGGCAGATTGAAAGTGGTGTGCCCCTGAAGGGGGTGGGGGTCCCCCAGGCCTACCAACTCAGGGAGGAACATAAATATTTTATTTTATTATTATTATTTTTTTTTTTTTGGTGGAACTGGGGATTGAACACAGGCCCTTGTGCTTGCCACGCTTATTCCACTGAGCCATCTCTCCAGCCCCCTGAGGAACATAAATATTTTAATGCAACATTAAAAAAGTAAAAATTGGGGTCAGAGAGATGGCTCAGTGGAGTAAGTGCTTCCCTGGCAAGTGCAAGGGCGGCAATCCTCAGTTCTGCAAAATAATAAATAAATGAATATTAAAGAGTTCAATCCCCGGTTCCGCCAAAAAAAAAAAAAAGACTTTCCTAAAAAATAAAATAAAAATAGAAAAGTAAAAATCAATGCAAGTAACTCAATCACGAGAAAAAATTGATATTTTACATAAAGCCAAGTTATCAATTTTTGATTTCTTTCCTTTATTTTTCAGTGCTAAGAATCAAAGCGGAAGGGGCCAGGGAGATGGCTCGGTGGAATAAGTGCTTCTCTGGCAAGCACAAGGGCCTGAGTTCAATCCCCAGT